>APFE030194702.1:0-28358 GCA_000404065.3 Pinus taeda | reverse complement strand
CATTGTCATCAAACATATCTTCTAATGGAGTAAGGCCAGCAGGCAAAAAATTATTCTTCAGATCAATGAACTCAGCCTCTGCTTTGGCGGTTTCCTCCAAATGCATTTGTTTCAGTTGTTCTATGTTTGTATTGCCAAAAACAGTTGGGTTCAGGATTTGTTTTGCTGTTGCAGCTGTTACAGCCTGCTGATTTTCATTTGTTTGTTGTTGGGAATTGTTCATGGCCTCCATGTCAATGTTTAAATTTGAAAACTCACCCTCAAGAGTGAGGAAATTGTTAATGTGGTCATCATTTTAAATACTTGCCAATCTCTAATATTGTTAGGAACAACGGGTCTATGTTTTATCTCAGCAGTAAAATAGTGATTTGGCTCAAAGGGAAGCTTGCATGTACTAGCAAAAGTGGCTAGGCTGTGAGCACGGATATTATGATTTCTTGAAATCTTTGCAAGCTCAGATTCAGTGAAGGTATTGAGTATTTCTGTTGCAGCAGTCCTATAGGCCCTCATTCTATTGTCATTGGTGACAAAGTTACCTTTCATTTGTTGTATGATTAAATCGGAGTCACCTAGAATGGACACTTTTGTTGCTCCTAGGACTTTGAGCACTTTTAGGCCTAAGAGGAGAGCTTCATACTCTGCCATGTTGTTGGTACATCTGAAATTTAGTCTGTAGGCATGGCCTTCAGCATGATTGTCATGTGTATTGTGAATCCATACACCTGCCCCTGCTCCTAACTTGTTGACAGAGCCATCAAACTCTAAATACCATGTAATTTCTTGCTTGTGGTTTGTATTAAGAGTTTCGGCCATTTTAGGATTGGGCAGATTTAAAATCTTTGTTTGGGGAGGTTCTTCTCGTTTGCTGGTTGCTTTGATTGTTGTAACAATTTCAGGGGTATGGGCAACCGATTCCTCGTTGATGCATGTTTCTAGCTCTAAAGCTAGAGGCTTCTCAATAGTTGGAGGATTGGTGTCATCATTAAACAAAATAAAAGAATCCATATCAGAATGGATTGAGTAAATTGGAAAATTTTGGGGTTTCTCCTCACTACTTACCACATATTTCATCAGTGTTTCTCTATACAGTCTCTTTGGTTGCCCAAAGACAGATATGGTGGCATAAGAGAGGTCGAGTTGAAGGGATCCTTGAAGTTTTGCTCCCCATGATCTTGATAGGAGCATGCCATATGTTGGGATGTCAGCAACTACAACGTCCATTAGGATTGTCTTGTTGGGAAATTGGACTAAAGAAACACAAAGGTCTTTGATTAAGCCTAAACACTTGACCCGACTTGAGTCGAAGGAGTATAGATCCTTGTAGGGTCTTGTGACATCAAGGTTTAGCTTTTCCATTACAGCTTTGGGCATAAGATTGTGTGAGGCACCTGAGTCAAACATAGCATTGTGCTAGATTTTGTCATGTATGTGTAGACTGACATAAAAGGGTGGAACATATCCATATGTTGTTTTTCCATTAACTTCTGGACCAAACAGCAGCTCAGGGGTATCATCTAAAACATTTACATCATCCCTGACCTCTGGTAGTTGAAGTGACCTTCGAATTTGTTGCCTATAGACATCATGTTTGGCAAGTTCTGAGATAGACATCATGTTTGGCAAGTTCTGAGAGGGGGATGGATATCTTAAGTTTTCCAATCTCTGTTGCTAAATTAAAGGGTTTTTCCAATGGAATTTTCACGTTAGTAGTGGCAGATTTCTCCTTCTCAAGAATACTTTCTGTGTTTTCCTTTTGACTGTCTGCGTTATGGTGTAAGACACTATGTGATATTTCTATTTTGGGAAGGCTTTTCGGGGTGTTGTTCAAATTTTCTTTCGAGGAAGAAGGAGGCCGAGGCTGATCAATAGGAGGCTGTATGTCTGTTATGTCCTCTATGGTCACTTGATATGGGTTTAGGACAAAAATATCAGCTGGTTCTGTTATGACAACCTTGCCTTTAATCTTATTGGGCTGTTTGCTGTCCTTTGCTTTGGTTGGCGCAGGGACTTCAATGGTTCTTGTTCTCAGCTTATATTGTTTGTGGACTTCGTACACAGCAGAATCATAGCCTTGTTTAAAGTCAAAAGACTCTCCCGTCTTGGTCTGAAATTGTTTTACATCAGGGTAGTCTTGGTCTTCTTGAGTGAAAGATTTGCTGCTCATTTTTCGAATCTATCAAGTTCATGTGAGTCCCTTCTGTAGGCTCACTAGAAGTGGATGCCTCTGCGTAGTTTTCTTGGAAAGGGGGCCTAATATCATGGTCGGGACTAGCCCTTCCAGCATTTGTGGTTTGAGTTTTCCTAAAGTTTGGGTTCCTTATGGTGTTGGGTTGTTGTCCTTCCCATGATGATTTCCTCTCAACACTTTCTACTCTGTCTCCTAGCCTATGCATACCACTAATAATAGCATCTAACTTTTGGTCTAAGGCTGAGGGTTCTTCCTTAAAGGTGGTTCTTCTCTCGGTTTTAGCTCTATTTCTTTTGGCGATTAGGTTCGCCTCCACACTAACCGCAACATTTTTCATCTCTGCAAGGCTTTGAGGGGCTCTTTCCCTTAACTGATAAGCCATTTCAGTATCAAAACCATCAGGGAATTTGTATAAAGCAAGATTAGGTGGAGGTCTTAAGTTCTGTGGTATTGCATTGTAGACATTATTGAACCTTGCACAGTAGTCCAAAACAGTCTCCTGAGGGCCTCTTTTGATAGTGTCATACTCAGAATATATGTGCAAGGGGTCTTTCTTCTTTTCCCATCTATTGATAAACGACTGATATAAGGCTTCAGGGTCCGCTATGGAATTGGCTGGAAGTGCTCTAAACCAAGTCCTGACATCACCGGTCAAACTTTGGACAAACATCTTCATTTTCACACTATCATCATCAATCTCATAACTCTCAAAGTAATCCTGCATTTTCTTTGTATGCTGAAGGGCTGTGCAGGCATTTGTGCCCTCAAAATAGGCAATTTTAGTCTGGTAATCCTGAGGCATAGCCCTGGGATTTGCAGGCAGCTGTAAAGGTGCATATCTATTAGCCATATTCACAGGGATAAGTGGAACAACAGGGATAAGTGGAACAACTGGGGCAACTAGGATAATTGGAGTAGTAGTGGTGGTATGCGTAGTGGATGGAGGTGTGGAAACAGGGTTTGTAGAAGTGGATGATGAACAAGGGGAAGTAGGGTTTGAACGAAACAGAACTTTAACAGGGTTGCAAAATGGCTATGCTGAACTGTTTCAAGACTGGAAGCAGTCAAACCTTCTTGTTGCTCTTGTTTTTCTAAGGATCTTAGGAATTATATTGGGGTTTTCAAAAACAGCTGGGGTATTTGGATCTGGATTTGATCTTGTGTAACGTGAATGCTTCTTGGGAGCCAGCTTCTAGCTTTTTTTTTTGGGAATTTTTCTAACGATACAGGTTAAATAGAAACTTTTAAAGGTCAGTTTCTTCCTCTGCGAAGCTTCAGACTGGTTTTGTGAGATTGTCTGAGGAAGTTCCCCAACGGAGTCGCCATTATGTTATCACTCAGGTTGTCCCTAAGCTCCTGAAGGGATACGGCCGAGGTAACCACAAACCAATCTTTGGATTGCAGGTTCTAGCCCACCTGCAATCAAAGAGGGCTCTCTCTTGATGATTTCCTTTGTTGATGAGGATTTTAGGCTAGTTATTGGGTTCAATGGGTTTTGTTTATGTTTGGATGGTGTTTGAATGGAGGAAGATGCTTTCAAGCAGAGAGGCATGCATAGAGTGATAAGTTTCAAACCATTGGGCATGGAGTCAAGGAGTAGGACCGTAGGTAGGCTTTGTTGATCACAAGAGGAATATGGAGCAAGGTAGCTGCACATGAAACAACCTTTAGGCTAAAGAGATGGAGTGAAATGTAAGGAATGAGAGGCAACTAAGAATCTCTCAATCAGCTTATCAAAGGGAAGGATAATGAGCTCTATCTAGGGGCAGTTAAGAATCCTTGGATAACTATCATACATGGTGAATTAGGGCAAATATGAGCCAGGTGGAATTCATATTTATGCCTAAAACAGATGAAAAACATAAAGAAACAGCAGAAATTGAGCATAGAGTGCAATTAAACAAGTTCTAAGCTAATCTTTCTTTCTGCTGCTTAGATAATGATATATGAATGGAAAAAACTGAGGTAAGAAATACTTATTGAGTCATGTATCAACACAAGAATTCCACAGTCACTTTTCAACCATTAAACACAGTACACAATTCATTCTCCGAGCTCGTAAGCAGTCTTTGATTATAGAAATTATCAAATATACAGTGCGAGTCTCTGCTCAAGCAAAACATCCAAAAAACAAAAACCAACCCTTGTTACATTGTTCAGGGCCCTCTTTATAGGTAAAATATCCAGAAGTATTTATTACAACCGACCTAAACAGGTCTGCGGGAAAAAGTTTTTAAAACCTAAACTTGTGCTGAAATTAAATGCAAATAAAATATCTATTGAGCTGCGTCAGAAGCAACTGAATCAAAAAAGAGTTAATGTAGTGTCCTCTGTGACTTGGTGTAGTGCTGTTGCAATAAATGAGCTTTGAGCTTTGGTCTACTGATCTTATGTGAGTTTTAATGTGCAGTCATTGTGATGATGAGCTTTGAATGGTTCCTTAACTGCTTCTTGACTTTCAAGAATTTCTTTTAATGTTTTATTCGCCTCGAGCCCTGAGAAGATCTTTAGTGATACACTTCACCACAACACTAATACTCTTTGACATGGATTTTGGCTTCACATTTGCTCTGATACTCTTTAATTCCTGAACCGGGTCTTTCTCTTTCTTCTGATACGTTTAAAACTGCAAAATCGGGCCTTTTCTGCTCTTTTCGGCGCAAAAACGGCTATGGAATCAAAAGATTCCCTAAAGATTCTCCAATTTGGCCCATTTCCCGTAGCGATGCGCGATTAGCGCTAAGCGCTAATCGCGCATCGAAAACTAGCTCAGAATTTGAATCCGGGCCTCCTAAGATGCTTTTTCGCGCTTGCGCGCCCTTCTTTGGCGGGTGACATCAGCGGTGGTCCTGGTACGACGGATGACGTCAGCGGGGTGACGTGGCAGGTTGTTAAATGGTGCGGTGCCTTATATGCTTTTCCGATGTGATAGCGGTAACTGAAATGCTGCGAGCTGCGATGAATTTGCAGTAAAACCTGTTTTAATGATAAATCATGTTTTAAGTGAAATATATGAATGAATGGAGGCGTGCGGCGATGAAGCATTTTGATATGATATGCTCTTTTGATGCGATGGAAATGTCGCGTCGGGGCAAGAGGAAGCGGCATGCATTTAGGGAATGTGATTTTTGTGACCACCGATTTCTGACTTGTGATATCGCATCGGCAAAAGGGGAATGGGCATATATATGTGGCATATAGTATTGCGATATGCTGATTTGCGAAATTGTATCGGTGGAGCATCCATCGGGAAGACAAGAACGAGCAACATTACTTTGAGGCCTGCGATAGTGATAATCGCGTCGGAGGGGAATCCAAAGAGATCGGAAGAATGTTAAGGCAGTCGACGAGGATTATTGTGATCGGAAGAAAGGTATATACGTTTTTGAAGAGTATTTGAGGCCTCGGGAGGGTCCGATAACCTGGAAAGTAAAAATTTCATGCTTTGGAAGGAGTCCATTGCATTGGAAGATGGTTTTAAGGGGGCAAGATGAGGGTTCTTGCTATGTTTCAGACAAACTTAGCAATTCCCAAGTGTACTTATGGTTATCTTTCAACGAGGGGGGAAGGGATAAATATATAGGGGAGTTATTAACATAGTTTTTAGTAGGGGAAGGGGGAAATAGATAGGGATCTATGGGTTGTGACAAGAAAGCGCTAAGTTTAGAGGTCTTAGGCTTTAAAAAGGGGGATAGAACTTTGTAGAGGACATATGAACACTCTTTAAGTAAAGCAAATCTTTACTAGGGAAATGATATGAAACATGATGGATTTAAGAGATATCAAGCAGATCTTGACCTCTTTTGGGGAAGTTAGTGAACGATTTGGGGAAGGAGGAAGAAGGGGGAGTTAGACATGCCTCGCTTGAGTCCTTCAAATGGCCACTTCTTGATAATTGTGACCTGAACATATATGACACTTGAAAACATGAAATTGTTCACAAATCAACATTCTGCAACCTCAAAACTACCTACCCAGCCTACTTACCTAGCATTTTCTCTTCTTTTTGGTTTGGGTGCTCTTAGACTTTCAAACCTAGCTGTTCAACTTTTTTCTTTTTCTGTCCTCCTATCTATATCTACACTTATTTCATCGAGGGGCTCAGATTAAGCTGTTGAGCACCCTTGCTTCTCTACCTATCTAGGAATCTGCCAAGATTAAGATGTTTGGACAGATGTTAATTCTCTATATTCTAAAACAGAAAATTGAAACCTAGGGAGACCAAGATTAAACTGTTTGGACCTCCCTTTAATTGAAAGTTCTTCAAAATGGAATAGTATATCAAAATTGGAACACAGCAGTGGCACTTGAAGTGGCACATTCTCCTGGCATCCTTTTCTGGCATCTGTAGCAAATATGGAACATTGTAGCATGCAAAGAATGACATATTTGGCATGTAAAAATGTCAATCATGAAAGATGAGTAACCTGCTGCAGCAGGAGGCTAACAGAGTTCACGGTACACACAACCATGAGCTACAGCGAAGCAGAACGACGTTTTCTCAAGGGATCGCGAGGTAAGTATATTAAATCTCTGAATTCCTGGATTAAGATGCTGTTATGTGAAAAGCGGGTTATGTTAATACATTAATGTTTGGGACGATGCAGAGTGGAAAGATCTAAAAAGGTGGAAGGAAATTAGAAAACAATCCCTTAATTTCACCTTCGCGAGAGACTGAGGAAGAGATCGCTCCGGTCTCTACCAGAAGTATGGTTAGTTTGATAAGGTAGTGCATTCCACAGTTATCAGCTCCACCCATGCCACCACCCACTTCACCTCCCTCACCTCCATCCTCACGCACTTCACCTCCGCCACCTCCACAGTTCAGTATGGCGAACACGACCAAACTAACAATATTCAGAGGGGTAGGAAATGAAGATCCGGACCAATTGTAGTTCGTGGTAAGGGCAGTATAGGAAGTGCAAGGTGTCGCGGATGACAACATTAAGAAGGCTACATTGGTAAGTGCACTATAGGATCACACGTTGACATGGTATATCAAGCACTCTAACGACCACCTGAACACAGGAATAGCGGAAATCCAGATTGCGCTAAACAGGGAATTCGGTCAGCCAAAGTCAGAAACACAATCAATCATTGGGTTTAAAGAGATCATGATGCTTCCAGGCGAGACCCCCTGGGATCTGGATCAGCAGCTGAAGAGTACGATTCATGAGTCAAATATGACGCTAACAGATGCCCAACATCATGCATGGTTTGTGGCATCCTTGATACCGCACTTGAGGACACACTGTCACAACAGAAACTTTCCACCCAGGCTAAAGCGTTGGAAGTGGTGATGAGGTTGCATGAGGCCCCGATAGAAGACCCTGGGTTGGGAGTTCAACAAATCCATGCGCAACTATAGAATCTATGCTTGGAAATGCAAAGTTTGAAGCAGGATTGGGCACTGCGGCCAAAGGCGCGCGAGGAGGTGTGGTGCATAAAATGCAAAAGACTAGGGCCATGACTGCTATGGAATTTATCCAGGACAAAGAATTAAAGGTATTACCGACTCATGTGAATGGATGTGCCATTGTTACTTTATGCAATGGATCGATAAGATTGCTTAGAATACATAGACACCGAGCTAGTTAGAGAAAGCATAACAGTCAAACACGTAAACACAACAAGTTTAATAAGGATTTAACCCAATGCTCTTGGGCTATGTCTCCTGGTCCAGCCTTCAGTGGTGGCCTCTCTATTATGTCTTCAAAGCATAGTTTTACAACAGTGAGCTCAATTTGAGTCTCACTTAATAGATATAAGTCAGTAGGACTGGAGTACATAAAATTTCCTTACTGAAACTCGACCTCTACTAGTCATAGTAGTATGACAGACCTATGCCGAGGAGTTCGCTTGAACCTCTCAAGCCTTCTCTGGAGTACATAGACTCTCTGACTCTGTCTGGCTCTGTCTAGCTCGATGTTGGCTTTAGGTTAGCTCAGCTTATACTCTCTGTTCTCTTCTCTTAGCTTTCTTACTGCTCTCTTTTGTTATTGTTGTCCTCCTCTTTCTATGCTTCTGTCAGTTCATGGCATTAAGGCTAGTATGTTCTTTGACTGTTCATTTCTGCATCCTAGATTTCTAGTTTCCTACCTCTGTTCATTTGAATTCCTCTGCTCTGTGTCATCATCACTGGGTAACACCTCGCAGGGCAGTGGCCACCTGTTTCCTAACGAAATGAGTGTGTCAGATTCCTTGAATCCTATTTGAATGGCCATTATTTCCATTTGCTTCAAGATCGCCCACGAAACACGAATCATTTGCCAACTCATCATCCACGTCGGACTTGAAATCCCATGTAATCTTGCTTTATAACTTGTCAAATCCGGTCATTTATCGGGATGCACCTCCATCGTTGATCTGGCCCCCCCAGACCCTATAGTGATTGTTCATATCGGGCGGACAAGTTGCATGATGTTAACCCATCTGATGCGAGCAGTTTTCTCTCTCATCCGCCAGACATGTGTCACTCAATGTGTGGCATCAGGTGGGACTCAGTCAAAACTGCTACCGCCTCGAGGCCTTCTGATATCCCGTCAGTTTGTGGAATCCTGTGCTACGAAACCGAAACAATTACTTTTCCACATTTCACAGTCATTTGACGTTTGGGCGCTTCGGGGTTTTCCTTCACTGAGGGGGATGCCCTGCGATACGTGATTAGCTCTAATCGCGTATCAGAAACTACCCCCATTTCTCGAATTAGCTTCTGGTTTTTCCAATTTTGTACCAGCGCGCGTTATCATGGGCCAACGATCTACGTGCTCGATTGAGGTCCTTGTTGGTCCGTGCTGATCACAATTGCAACTGTCACAAGGATTCCTTTTGATAGCTTGATTTTTCTAAGACTTGAATCTTTTGGCATAATTTGAAACATGCATGAAAACTTAGAGAGTATTTAGGATCCAATTCGGATCGCAACCTTCGCACTGAAAAATCTTTTGGACCACCAAAAGTTGGTTTTCTTTTAAGCATCAATCAAGTCAGGGTATAGATTCCTTGCTTGACTAGTTTCTATCCATTTCACACTACTTGGTTTTGAACCTCTAAGTCCAATCTTGAGGTGCTCAACATTCCCTCTGCATGTGGTCCTCACCTTCTTGTCCAGAACTGTATCTTCCTACAACTCATTAAGATATTCAGGCAACATATCATCAATAGAAGGCAATTGACTCTGCTCTTCGGGATCTTCAATTAATGAAGGTTCAAATAGTCTCAAGCTGTCTGCATTAACAACTAAGTAGATGTGCATGTAAGCTCGTAGATCAAGGCGAAAAAAATTCTCACCAATTTTCTCAATTATCTTGAAAGGTCCATACCTTATTGGCTTCAGCTTCTTACCTTCACCTTGCATTCTTTCTTTGCTGATATACAGCTAGACTTGATCACCAACTTGGAAACTATGCTCCATCCAATGCTTGTCATCCCTTGCCTTATACTTGGCTTGGCTCTTTTCCAGCTATTCCTATACTACCTGGTGAATCTCTTGGATTTGTTCAATGAACTTGGTTTCCTTGTCCACATCACTGTGTCCATCAACTGCTATGTCTTTACCAAAGACAAAATCCAAGGGAGTGTTTCTGGGAAAACTAGTGTCTTTTCGAACGACTAGCCCTCTAGGTTTGGAACAACCCTAGAAACAATAGTTTAAAGAAATTCAATGATTTCTTCTATGTATAATAGATAAGAGAAAGATAATGGAACAAACCTAGAGCTTCCGCTTAATCCCTTGCTTGATCTCTCTCCGCCTTGACAGAGCTTGCAACTCCTCCCCATACTTAACCCGCTTGGAGAGTACCTATAGAAACACAGTAACAAAGAACCGTCAAAGCATATTGATCTATTATAACATAAACATTACAGAATCAGATATATAATGAACATATAATAACATTCACAAATGATAACATTCACAATTGCATAATCATATGGAAGAAAACTTGAAGAACTTTATTAAATAGAAGGGAGAATTACAACCTAGTTGTCTGATCCAGCATCATCCTCCCACCATCAATCCCTCGTCACCTCATGAAATAGCAAGATCACACCAACAATATAATGTTGCTTCTTCAATTACAAACTATCAACACTTCCTTGCAATTCACAATATTCTAGCCTTCAGATCTCTTAGATGAGGGATCCATTTATAGATGTGTGCAATGGTGTGAGTCATCTATGGTATTGATTAGTGTTATTCCACTTGTTATAATTGGTTCCACTTGGATATTTCTTGGATCTCTTACTCATCCATGGGCGAATTCAGAGAGGCAAGTGTCATAGGAGAAGTTTCTAGAAGATTCCATGAGAAACCACCTAGCAAACTGTCTTGGACATTTGTTCATCCTCACCCATCACACCCTATAGAAGGCCCAAACAGTATGCATGACACCTGGGAAGTGTAACACTCAGCATGCATCGCACCTTGCTAGTGGAGCAGTCAGTATGGTTCAGTTTAGGCCATTTCTGGATGGTTTCTTAGGTGGAACTTTTGGGGAATGATGTAATCAGATGACCATGTTATTTTAGGGTATAAAACAACTCTTTTAGGGGTTGAAGAGCCCTAGTTTATCGACATATAAGTTTGGGGTTGAAGTTCCCAAATATGTCTATAATAGTTGCCCCCTAAAGCATGAAATCGTAAATCTTGATGTCGGGTGAAATGCTTTATCATGAGGATCCGAGGTTTTGAACTACAAGGTGACCTGCATAAGTTACAATATAATACATCATCATAATATAATTTTCATGATCTAGCTGAGGTAGGCATTCCCATGCTCAACTTTATAAATTGATTTCATGTACATAGATCAGATAGTCTTCTGCGTATGTAGACTTTTGATTCTTCAGATGTAGAGTCATCATCCTTGGTTTGGATGACTGTTTGTGCAGTGTCTTTGTACATTTTACGTTTTTATATCCCTGAATATATCGCAGCCCAGATGGATGAGACTAGATCCGGGGTCTTCAAACTCATTCAATGTTTGCTCGATGTACGAGTCAATCCATGTGAAGAGATGTTCTGAAGTCGAACATGGAGAGACATCCCCTGATTACCAGCCAATAATGTGAGCTGTTAATAGGCGCGAGAGGAATCACCGATAATGATAATGACCCTCAAGGTACTACAGTACAATTCACATGGTGTGAATATATGATCTAATGTCAAACACCACACAAAATCTTTCGGTCGAAGGCCATTGATGTCAACCTATCGCCGTAAGTGAGAAACTTGCCATTGAGGCATGCAAGCTTCAAAGCACTGAAAGGGGTGTTTCTAAGTCAACTTCTTGGATAATGAGCTGATTTTGACAAGAAGCGACTCATCGTAGGAGGGCCTTGATGTATCCCACATCTACGACATGAAACAAAGCAAATGATTTCTGAAGGTGAAAACGATCTAGCGACACAAGGTTCAGGAATGGCGGTCATGAAAAAATGAAGGTTGGAGGTATTGCAGTGGATGAGGCATTAATTGGATTGTGGTTTCTCAACTGAATGAATTCTCTTAAACATGTCGGCGACACTGAGATGGATTGGTAATGTTAACCCTAAAAGATGGATGGTGTGAAAGATCAACGGTGAGATGACCGGTGAACGAAATACCCAACCCGACTCAATAATGGTGATGGAGTGAAAGTGTCATGTTCAAGAGCGACCTGCTACTATAAGTTCTTCAAGTTTTTTTTCCCTTTTTCCCCAGTCATTGCTAACCAGTATCTCTTTATTTTTGTCAAGAATGAGGAGGATAACATATGCTTGTTCTATAATTTTCCCTTCGGGCAAACATGTCGCTATGTTTTAACGAGTCTAGCGACAGTGAAACTTGGTCTTGTCTAGAATGGACAAGTTTGTCGCTATTGTTTTAACGAGTTTAACGACAAGGATAAATCGGTCCTTTTCATGTTTAGAGAGTTTGAAAAGGGACAAAAAGAAAACTCCAGCAATTATTTTTCATAAAATAATCCCTTAGGTTTGAAAAGGGATAAAATAATACAAAAGGGATGACTTTTCCGATGAATTTAATGAGCCGAAAAAGACAAGCACTTGCACTTTTTCATAGGATAATTCCTCGGGTCTGAAAAAGTATAAAATTATACAGGAGGGATGACATTTCCAAGCACTGTAATGAGATGGAAAGGCCAATTGCTCGACAATATTTTCATATTGAATGAGTCTGAAAAGGGTTTAAAGGAGACTCGATTTGAGGAATGAGTGGTGTCTAGGGTAGCAACTGGTTCCGGGTAACCTTGGAACTTCTCAAAACATGGTGAATTCTGTGAAGAGGTTGGCTAATAAGACCACTCATTGCAACTGTTCCTCAAAAAGGGGTAAAACAACCAAGTGAGAGCGTATGATCGGCCAAAGGGATAGAGGTGATGAGAGGCACACAACCAAGGCTCAAAAGCATGATAGAACGACAATCACAAAGGTTATTTAGGTGGTGGGTTCATTTTTTGACAAGCTTGAACCATGGGGGAACTATTGGATTTTTGGTTTTACTTTTATGCAAGCTCAAAACAACAAAACTAAAAATTGAAAATGAAAATTGCGACAAACCTAACAATTGAAAATGAAAATGAAATTGGAAATGGAAATGGTTTGCATGGCCCCAACATGATGAAAAGGGGAGTCTTCTGTAACCATATGGAAATCATTGTGGTTAGGCAGGACAGTTTCGTCCAGGAGACAAAAGACCTCCTTGGATTCATCCAGAATAGACAAAGGTGAATGGTGTGACAGACCGGTATGACAGACCAATCACATAACCTACATGGAAACTTATATTTACAACTGGGTGCGTCCAAAATAGACAAGGGTGCATGCCCCCTAAGCTTCTTTACATCTACTAGACTACTCATGGCAATCAGGTGGATGGAATGAAGGTTCAAGAGATACCGTTGATGTAAAAGAACCATTTAGGGATGATGCTTGACTTGGAGCTATGTTTGAACCAGGAAATGAAAGCTGGTCAATGGTGACAATTTTGCCTTCATGTGGGAAACACATCACTCAGAAGAGAGTTGAAACAATAACTTCCATGTTATAAATATTCACGTCCAAGGAGTAGATTGCAATCTAACAGCCCTGGCACTATCATCACGTTCATATGCATGGTTTTCCTTCTCAAAGTGGTCGGTAACTTAGGAAGGATCCCTAACGGTCGTCTGGTTCCTTTGTTAAAGCCTAACAGATTCTATGTTACAGGCATAAGTGATGGTGAACCAAGCGCTTTCCAAGGAGTTGAGGAAAAAATACTCACTGATGCACCCTCATCTATGATAGTGCCAGACATGATCATTTTGTAGACTTGTACTATGATCTGGAAAGGTATATAAGAAGGAAGGTGGGATCTTGCTAGTCGATTCCAATCAAAGGAAGTGATTAGACTACTTGGAGGGGGTACGGAATAAATGGGTGAATTAACCCCTTGAGTTACAAGAGCTGGAGGGTTTTCCTCTTGTCTATATGGAATAGGCAGATTACGCCCAAGGTCATTAGAATTTGAATTAACATAAAGAGCTTGAATGGTATCATCTCCACTCTCTTCGGGAAAGGTATGATTTTCTGAAGGTAAAACTGGGTCAACTGTCACCTCGACCTGTTGATTTTGGTCAGGTATAGACTCATAATATTCACTTTTAGAGAGAGTGGTTTATACCGACGGTTGATTTAGGTCATTCAGATTTTCAATTAGTAAAGGACTTGGGGAGAGTTTCTCATAGCCAAATGGAAGTCGCTACGGTGAAGCAGGACGGTTATCCAACACTCTTTTAGCTTCATCGAAAAAGGGACAAAGGTGAAGGGCATGGTTCCCTTCACATAACCTACATGGAAACCTAACCTTTCTCGTCTGTCCATGAATTTTACTATCACCAGTTGAAGGTGTGTTATCAACATGATCTCCAACTGTTGATGACACAGGATGGTGCGAACGGGGAGACCATTCTCTCAAGATCTGAGGAAAGCAAGGACAGTCTCGAGAAAAATGGTCACTTGCACAAATTATGCATGGATATTTGGCTTTGGAAAGTCTAATATGTGGATTTTCACCAGATGATGCATTCAAAGCAATGTTTGCTTGGTTGCCCCCTTGCTGAATTAGCTTCTTCTTCTTCTCCTTCCCTTTCTTCTTCTTCTCAGCCACCTAGTTGCTAGCATCACTACTTTCACCAAGTGAAGAGGAAGAAGGGGAGGGAGAAACAAATGAAGAAGAAGGCGAAGGGTCAACTTTAGTATCAAGTGGAGGTTGATTCGATTGTGGAGGAATCACGACATTTTGAACCATAAAGGTTGAAAACAACCATACTGGCAGGCCAATGGTAATTCCCGAAAGGGACAATGTAGCCATATACGAAGCACCAATATTTCCCCAAGAAGAAAAAGGACTCAGATTCCCCTCAAAAGGGATTCCTTGATTGGTGGATCCCAGATTTGTCTCCACATATCTCAACCTAAGATCAACTAAGGAACAGGGATGTTATACTGATTTCAATTAATTTTAAAGACGCTTTGACATAACTTTGCTTTTTCAGTTTTTAAGAGTTGAGAAAAAGCTAAAGATGACTCTAGTCCCCTTCGATTTTTAATGAGCTTGAAGTGACAAGTGCTCAAATGTACCTTTTCTTTTGAAGAGTCGAAAAGGAATGAAAGTGACTACTCTAGAGAATCTAGACACAGGGATTACCAAACCAATCGCAAAATTGTAATATACACCTTGGTGATAAATTAAAGATAAATTACCAAGGACTTATGTACGATAGTCAATCTTACTGAATGTTGTGTTCAGTGCATTGCGATCAATAAGGTGGCAGACTCAACTTCCAATGAATAAAGGATACAAGCCTATTGTGGTCTCCCAATATATACTAGACAGTATGGGGAGCACAAGTCCGTGCTAGCACTTGTCGTATCAAGGAGGAGGAAACACCCAACCTTCAATGAAAATGATAGTTACTAGTTTTTACGACGCCGAAACACGTCTCTAGCCTAGAACTCTAGATGTGTTGCGTTAAGTTCCAAAGCGTTGTTTAAAGTTTGCCTTTCAATGGTTCACCACATGATGTTGATTTGAGATTCCTAAAATGAAATCTACAATGATAAACAATCTTTTTTTAATTTTGAGCAATGAAAATCCTAGCTATTAGGGAAAGAAGATTACAATTCTTTCAAACAAAGAGCAAAGAGCACACACTAGTGCATTTTCCTAAATCATATTTCGCACACAAACTAAATGCAAATGCAAATGCATGTATTTGTTTTTCATTTTCCTTAATGTAAAAAATGCCAAAAAGGAAAACTAAATGCAGCAAAGATTTGAAATATTTCTTTCAAAATGACATTTTCGACGAATTCTTCTTCAAAAGAGAAAGGAAGACTAAACGACACTTTTCAATTTTGAATAAAAAACACTTTTGACACTTCGAATATAAACAAATCAAACCAAATACATGACGAAAATTTCAATCAACTATTCAGGAAAGGAAGAATCCACGACACTTCTCTTTTTGACACAAAACGATAGTTACAACAATTTTTGTACCAAAGCGACAGATCGATTTAAGAAAATTTTCGACAAAGGATTGTAAATGATGGAAAAATACATAAAAACATTTACTAATCCTAAACTAATGGAGTCTGATCTATGTGATGCAAGTAGGCTTCAGTAAGGAGGTACTGTCCATAAGCAGCAAAACAACTAAATAAAATTGAAAATAAGGACAAAAACCCCCAATTTATAGAATGGAAATAGGTTTAGGCAGTCATCACACCTGGGCTTCACAGAAACAGGGATGCATCACACTTTACACACTTGAGAGGTGCGATGCATACTAGTTTACAGTGACAGACAATGTGATGGTCCAGGGAGCACAACTGAAGTGGGTTTTGGCTCAGATGTGCAACTGTTTTCAGTGAGTTAAGCTGAGCTATGATGGACAGTAAAGAGCAAAGTACAGAGGAATTAATTGAGAGGTTACTAAGCTACCAAAAGGGCATCTAGATGTGCTTGTAAGTCAAATTTTTAATTCATAAACTAAACCAGAGATTGACTGAAGAAACATTAATCTACTATGCAATTACAGAGTAAGAGTAGTTCGAAGGCTACTTGGCTGACTTCAAGCTCTGTCTATATTTTATAAAACAAACCATAACAACAAAAAAACATCTATTCGATCCCCAGTGGAGTCGCCAATTTGTTTATGGGAAAACTAGTGTCTTTTCGAATGACTAGCCCTCTAGGATTGGCAGCTACCCTAGAAACAATAGTTTAAAGCAATTCAACGATTCTTCTATGTATAATAGATAAGAGAAAGATAATGAAACCAACCTGGAACTTCCACTTAATCCCTTGCTTGATCTCTCTCCCCCTTGACAGAGCTTTCAACTCCTCCCCGTACTTAACCCACTTGGAGAGTACCTATAGAAACACAGTAACAAAGAGCCGTCAAAGCATCTTGATCTATTATAATAGAAACATTACAGAATCAGATATATAATGAACATACAATAGCATTCACAAATGATAACATTCACAATTGCACAATCATATGGAAGAAAACTTGAAGAACTTTATTAAATAGAAGGGAGAATCACGACCTAGCTGTCTGATCCAGCATCATCCTCCCAACATCAATCCCTCTTCACCTCATGAAATAGCAAGATCACACCAACAATACAATTCTCCTTCCTCAATTACAAACTATCAACACTTCCTTGCAATTCACAATATTCCAGCCTTCATATCTCTTAGATGAGGGATCCATTTATAGATGTGTGCAAGGGTGTGAATCATCTATGGGTTTTGATTAGTGTCATTCCAGTTGTTACAATTGGTTCCACTTGGAGATTTCTTGGATCTCTTACTCCTCCCTGGGCGAATTCAGAGAGGCAAGTGTCATAGGAGAAGTTTCTAGAAGATTCCATGAGAAACCACCTAGCAAACTGTCTCGAACATTTATCCATCCTCACCCATCACACCATATAGAAGGCCCAAACAATATGCATCGCACCTGGGCAGTGTAACACTCAGTATGCATTGCACCTTGCCAGTGGAGCAGTCAGTATGGTTTAGTTTAGGCCATTTTTGGATGGTTTCTCAGGTGGAACTTTTGGGGAATGAGGTAATCAGATGACCGTGTTATTTTAGGATATAAAACAACTCTTTTAGGGGTTGAAGAGCCCTAGTTTATTGACATATAAGTTTGGGGTTGAAGTGCCCAAATATGTCTATAACAGGGAGACCTTGGTGTGAAACCAAAACAGGTCTCAAAAGGAGATCTTTGTGTAGAAGAATGTTTAGCTTGGTTATAAGCATGCTGCACATAACATAAATGTTCATCCCAAAGCATGGGATGCTTGCTGCAATAGCCTCTGAGCAACTGGATCACTGTCCTATTGACCACTTCTCTTTGGCCATTTGTTTGCGGATGAAAAACTGTACTCTTTTTCAATCTGGTGTCCATCAATTCCCACAAACTCGACCAAAATTTCCCTGCAAATTGGGTATGTCAATTAGATATAATGGAAGTGGGTAATACAAAATGAACCCATACATGCTGAAAGAACAAATTTGCAGTTTGTTCAGCTGTAATCTGTTTGTTACAAGGTATTAGATACACATTTTTCTAAACCTATCCACAACAACATATAAATAGTCATGACCTTTCCTAGATTTAGGTAGTCCTCCAACAAAGTCCATGGAAACACTTTCCCAAGGATGAGAAGGAACTGGTAGTGGAGTGTACAAGCCTAATTTTCTATTACTGGGTTTTCTTTTAGCACACATGGTAAACCCTCTTACATATCTAGAAACTGTCTCATTCATTTTTGGCCAATAACAAAATCTTTGCAACTGTGCAACTGTTTTACTTACACCAAAGTGACCTGATATTAGAGAAGTGTGTGTTTCTCGAATTATCTTTACTCTTTCAATTTGTGGAATGCATAGCCTCCCAAAATGATACAAGAGCTGGTCTTTAACATGATAATCCAATTCTCCTACTTGTTTGCCTTGACTTGAAGTTGCACATACATCTTTAAAATCTATATCTTGAGCATATTGTTCAATGTAGATTTCTTGCAATACTGAATTATGCTCAAGTATAATAGATGCATTTATGATTGGTCTAGACACCATGTCTGCAACTTTATTGTGTATGCCCTTTTTATACTTCATGACAAGATGAAATGTTGTAGAAAACCCATCCACCTATATTGTCTTGATTGCTGCAACTTAGTTTGGGAGTGTAAATATTGAAGTGGTTGATGATCAATGTGTATAACTGTCTCTTTTCCCGTTAAGTAATGTTTCCACTTTTTCACATTCTGTACTAATGCATACAATTCTTTACCATATGTAGGATAGTTAACTACTGCATAATTAAATGTCTCAGAATGATAGCATATGGGTTTAGCGTGCTGCATCAACACTGCTCCCATGACATAGTCACTGGCATTCGTTTCGATCTCAAATGGTCTTTGAAGAGCGGGAAGTGCTAGTACTGGTGCTGTACTAATATTTTCTTTCAAGGTGTCAAAGGCTTTCTGCTATTTTCCTCCCCACTGAAACACCTTCTCCAATCTTGTTAAAGCATGTAAGGGAGTTGCAATTAAGGAAAAATTAGAAATAAACTTTCTCCAATATTGTGCTACTCCTAGGAAGCTTCTAACTTCTGTAGCAGATTTGGGCTTAGGCCAGTTTACAATGACTGCAACCTTAGAGGGATCTATCTTCAATTCACCACCCCCTAATATATGACCCAAATAATTCAAATATGTTTTGCCAAATTCACATTTCGAGAGTTTAACATAAAGATTTTCTCTTTTCAAAACATCAAGAGTCTGCTTAACATGCTTTAAATGTTATTCCCATGTTTTTCTAAATATAAGAATGTCATCCAAATATACAATGACAAAATCATCGAGAAAAGATCTGAGTACATCATTCATTATTCTCATGAAAGTAGTAGGAGCATTAGTTAAGCCAAAAGGCATAACCAACCACTCATACAATCCCTACTTTGTTTTGAAAGTAGTCTTCCATGCATCTTGCTTTGCAACTCTGACCTGATGATAACCACTATGCAAGTCGAACTTGGAAAAATAAACAACTTCTTTCAACTGATCTAACAGATCATCTATGCGAGGAAGGGGATAACGACTTTTGATTGTTATTTTATTCAGTGCTCGGTAATCAATGCACATTCTCCATGAGCCATCTTTTTTTCTCACCAAGACAATTGGAGATCCACATGGCGATGTGCTAGGCCTTATGAACCCTTTCTCGAGTAGCTCTTGTACCTGCTTCTTGATTTCTGCATTCTCTAAAGCGGACAACATGTACATTTCAATGTTAGGAAATGGAGCATCTTGTTGCAAATTAATATCATGTACTATTTGCTTTTTGGTTGGCAGACCTTTAGGTTATTGATGGGTGACGTGGCTGCAGACGTGGGTGCCCAGGTGGCGGTGACACGGTGGCAGGGTGGACAGGGTGACGGGTGACATGGATGCGACGTGGAGGCATGGTGGCGGCAAGGATGGGTGACGTCATGCTGACGGGGGCGTGATGTCAGCGCGGGGAGGAGGTGGTAAGTGGTTTCCCCGGAAGGGCTGAGGGCGGTAAGTGGTTTCGAGGGGGGGGGGCAGCGAACACCGCGGGCGCCTGACGCGTGGCGGGGGTACGGCGGCAATACCGCCCATCCCCCGGACGCAAAAGGTCAGGCAGCTTGTGTGCAAGATTGACCGCCCACCGTTGGATGGGCGGGGCAGATGATCGTGCGGCTGGCGGCGATTATGATATGACGCCGTGTTAATGCAATGGGGACCCGCCGAATATTTTAATTGATTAAATTAAATCGGGCACGGGGGTGGGTAGAAACTTTAGGATTTGGGTTTTATGGGTTAGGAGCGCCATTTATTAAAATGTTTTTATTTAAAGAACTTTATAATAAAGTGGGTTTTGGGTGAAAAAAGGGGTAAATGGGTAAATGAGGGCGGGGTATCAGATTTTTTGGGTTTTAACCATAATTTCTTGAAAGAAGCCATGGTTTTTAGGGACAAGGGGTTAATACCAACCCTAGATAGGTTAATATTTCCCCAAGGAAGGGTTATACAACTATAATGCTAGGGTGAGGGTATTTATAGACATTTTTTGGGAAATTTTCCATAGATTCTAATAGAATTAGGGAAAGGGGCAAGTTAGGGAGCTAAATAGTACATTAGTGGTTAATATGGCTTTGTGAGGTGAATGAAGGGGTAAAGCTAAGTTCTAATAGGTAAAACTTAACTTAGGATTTTTGAGGATAAATGAAATGATGAGAAAGATTTTTTACACAAAAAATGTGGCTTCTTTTCATGTCTGAACTTCATGGTTTGACCCAGTAGTTGGTCATGGAGTGAAGTGGGACTGGACACTTGAGCAGATCTCAAGGCCCTTGGGGGTGTTAGTAAATGATGTTTGGGGGAAATGGGGAAATTAGACATGCTTCCAATGCTGTCCTCCACTCCTGCTTTTGATGCCAATACCTTGAGTGGCATGAGTTTTTTTCACTTAGTAAGCCAATTGGTGATGGCCCTCCATTTCTGGAACCTTGCACTACTTACCCATCCTATTAATCCTAACATTGTTTTCTTCATTTAAAGTGGGTGCACTTGAATTAGCAGACCCTGATTTTCCTCTTTTCTTTTGAATTCCCTCCTATCTAAAACCTACCCTTATTTCTTCCAAGGCCCCAGATTAAGCAGTTGGGCACCTTTATTTCTCTACCTAGCTAGTCATCTGCCAAGCTTGAGCTGTTTGGTCAGGGAACATTCTCTATTCTACAGCAAGCAATTTAACCATGGCATGGTCCAGTTTAGATTATTGGGCCATCCATCAAGTGTGATTAGCAGCAGTATTTGCAGAGCATAATACTGCCCAAAAGCTAGTAGTGGCATTTTGACTAGCCACTTTCCTGATCTTTAGTTTGGGGTTCATTTTCACTTTTCTCTTGACCAATTGATTTTCTTGCCTTTTGATTATTCTTTTAAGGCATACCCTCTTTTCATTTTTTAATTTTTTATAGCACGTACACAAAATATGGAACCTTTACAGCCTGCAATGATGAACATATTTAGCCCTTCCACTGTCAATCATGAAAGATGAAACCTATTGGTATAGGAACCTAACACCATGAAGGAGGTATTTATAGGAGGAAGAACCTCCGCAAGGGATGGGAGAAATAGCTTATCCCTTTGGGAGGATTCACAAAGGGTGGAACAACCATCCCAAAGGAGAGAGACGAGCTCATCTAATCTAACAACCAACCCTGGGACCACCCATGAAGCTGTTACACTCCAAAGCTTTGACAATTTGTTAAAAAACTCATCAAAAGTAGCTCATCGTGAGTGAAACACAAGGATAGGGTGACGAGTCACTAGGCTTAGTTCAATATTGGCCATCTTCATGGGTGGAATAACTAATGAACCACAACGATCCAAAAACAAAGTTTAAAAAGGGTCTGCTCCAGGAGTAATGAACTGAGGTATTCTTCTTGATATGACAAGGAAGACACTGACACATATTTTGTAACATGACACAAAGCAGATGTCAATGACATAGATCGGTAGTGTCTGGGATTAGGGAATGTGGGGTCAGGAAAAAATATTGTGTAATAGATGCCCCCTAAAGCATGAAGGCCGAGAGAGTGGGAGGGGAGAAATGCTTTACAAATCCATAACTGAAACAAAACACCATCGCAGAGAACCTGCAAATGCAAGTACAACTGATATCTTTGATTCATAAGTGCATAGTGAAAGGAAATACATGTGCATAAGGCATGGGCGCAACCATCTAGAAGATAAAAATAAATGATCTGTGGTATGGACGCAACCATCTAATCAAAAGAGTCATGTATACAATCATGAAATAATCTATGCAATCTGGACTTGTGTAATCTAAGCCCAGGATCTTGAATCCCAACTCAATTAAGGTACAAATTCTAATATGCAAATAGATGTGCTGAAGTCGAGCATACTAGAAAATCACTTGATTACTGGTCAATGATGTGTTGTGTCCACCAACAACCCCCCTCTTTGTTTGATATTAACAATAACACCAAGCAAATAGGGGACCCTTAATAAAAATTCAAACAAACATCTCTAGGAACATTTTTGTTTTTCCTTAGAATTTTATCGCAACAAGGTAATGAAACACTTCTTTTATGAGCATAGCAAACCACGAAGAAACGATGCTAAATTCATCGCATCACATTTACCATAAGCGCTCTTAAATGAAAAGCTTAAGAAATCCCCGACGGCTGATGTGCGACGTCGCATATCGCAGCAATCGCGTAGAGTAGGATACAATGACTAATATCTGCGACCTGTGATTTGCGATCTGCGATCCACAATCTGTGATCTGCAATGATCCGATATTGCGATACCAAAATACTGTAACACAAATCTGCGATCTGCGATGAGCGCGAATTTTCCTTGGCACAGTATTCAAGGAAAGTTGCCCATTAATCAGAAGTAAGTGTGCGCCTTAAAAAGGAAATTAATGATTGTACGAATGGCTGCTTTTTGTTTTTCGAAGAGTCAGTTCACTTTGAATGCCATAATTATGCACACATAAGATCTGAAGCTTTCATGTCAATCTTTATTTCCATTACACTTTTCCTTTACGCAAACTATAAAACAGGAAATAACATGGAGCAATTTTGCAGGAAACATCTAAGGAAAAGGCAAAGACACCAATACTCGGAGGACATAGAAGAGACCTCTTCAGAAACGGGTACCACATATGATAGGACTATAGATTCCAGAACATCACTCAACAGATGCTAACGACCGATAGGTCATCTGAAGCTCAGAATCAAAGGCGCACAAAAGCAGCATGATTTCAAAGAGACCTGAAACTTACATGCCAGAAAAGCTCGGAATGAAGAACGAAGGCAGTTTTCAATCCAGAGAATTGCTCGGAAAGTAAAGTCTTCTAACTCATCAATTCGTTCGCAAAGACATAAACCGAAATAGCAAAAGCAGAACCAGTTTGAGGGAAATTTGGGTTATTACCAAGAATACACTCAGTCAGCGGGAGATTCTCTAAAATATCTTATAGTTTACCAAAAAGTGGTGCCAATCCTTGTTATTTCTATTTTCATAGCACACACGAAAGTGGAAGGCAACCAACTGACTCTTTCCAGACAAATGTTGCACGCTTACAGCACTAAGGAGAAAATACAAAAATAATTCAGAGTTAGATTTAATTTTAGAAATAGCCTGCTTTATCAGAAGGACGGTCATTTTAAAACCGGATCCTAAATTTATGTAATCAGGTTAATTAGTTAGCAGTATTTAAACCCTTCTCAGGCATTTAGAGAAGGGTCTGGAGATTTGTCAAAAACTCGTCCTCAGAACATGCACTTTTGTGCCCTCGGAGGTGGTTTTGATGAATGGATGGATCAAGGCTTATTAATGTTTGCATCTGATATCTGCTACTGATGTTGCACTTCTGTACTCTTAGTAGATGCTAGAACAAGGAGAGATAAATCATTGTTGCTTGAAGCTTATGAGTGGAACCAGTCATAAATGGTACTTTTATCTCTTGACTATCTCTGCTTATATTCTTAAATTGATTTATAAATTTCAGTTGTTTATATGTCATTGTATGAATGTATGGGTTATCATTTGGCACTTTTGTACTGTGGAGTCATATTGTTTATGCCTGACATATGAGTAACTTATTATGCGATATGTTGTTCACAACTGTTTTTCCTAACTTCTTATGCAAAGTGGTTTATCTTTAATGATTTCTATTCTTATAATAGCTGAATGATCTTTATTACCAGTTATTGTTCGAAATCTTTTTAGATCGCATAATAGAAGATATACACCCCGGGTTAGCGTAGATTAGATGTGTTGTTTCTCGCTAGATTACAGTAGAATAGAGTAAAGTTAAAGGATCTGAATTAGATTAGCTTTAAATTTCTCTTAGACCAGCATAGTTCAACTCTACACACACACACATACACCCAAGATAGGGAAACTGGTCTCGTTATCCCCAGTCAGACCCGCTATACCAAATGGATAAGGAGTTGCCAACCAAGGTCTGGACCGGGTGGGTATCCCCCTTATTGTCGACCCAATTTTCGGGGTTTCAACATATTTGGCGCAAGAAGGAGGGCATGAACTATGAATGGCACCTAAATCAAAATCTAAATACCATTCTGAGAGTAATTCACCCTCATCAACTCCCCTGACTTCCTCAGTACATTTAAATTCAGAATCAGAAGTCGGTCGAATAATAACCGCTGCTACATACCCTAATATTTCAGACCAACCTACCATCAAACCCCCTGAAGTTCAAACTCTTATTCATAAACTCAAGGGATTTTCTATTTTTTCACTGGGGTCTGATAAATCTCAAAGCAGCATGACTTCGCAATACAATCCTGCTCATCCCCTGACCAGGTTAAAGAGCGGAAAATTTGACATCCAGCCAACTGAACTCCCTCTTCCCACTAGGAAAAGAGCAAGGAAAGCATCATTGCACTCTGACAGTGAGACTCTTTCATCTACATCATCCATCTCAACCCCCTCACCGCGAAGTCAACCGCCCACATCTTCATTCCAAATCACTCATCCACCTTCCACAACCCCTCTTCCCCAATCATCCAAGATCATATTATCTTCATCTTCACATCCTCAAGGATCATCCCCTACACTTGCAATTATCATTAGCTCAAAAATGGCTCAATCTCCATGGAACAACCCTGGAGCGGTTTTAATGCCTCCACCCCTGAGCCAAATACCACCCCATCCTGAGAAATGGCTACCCAAGTTCAACCCATAAGCAGGCATGCTAGCTGAAGAGCACATTAACAATTTCATGCTCTCTGTCAATCTCAACGGAGTTACCAATGAAGATGCTGTTGTCCGGCTTTTTCCCTATACAATGCAAGGAACAGTCGGGTCATGGTACTTTTCATTACTTTCCAGGTCTATAACGAGTTGAGACATCTTTCAAAACCAATTCCTCACCAAATTTGGTGATGATAGATCAACAACAACGTTAATCAGTGACCTATCCAATCTTAAAGCCGAAACTAGAGAACCCATCAAAGATTTCAATTTACGATTCAATAAGATCCTCAACAAAATCCCCACTGCTTCCCAACCTAGCGAAGAAGTACAATGTGAATGGTATATCACAACCTTACCATCAAACTTAGAAGTCTTCGTAGATAGGGAAAATAAAACAACTTTAGTTGAAAACCTGACAGAGGTGATAGCAGTAGAGAAACGCGTTATAGCTTTGGAGAAGAGATCTGCGATAGAAGAACGTAAATCTAAAAAGATCACCTTCAAGGAAGTCCCCAAGAAGAAACAGACGAAAGATCCTTTCGACTTAGAAGGGTTGCAGAAAGTATTAAAGACCATGTCCAATGAGATGATTGACATAAAGAAACAAGTGGCATAAACTTCTTCAAAGAAGCCCTACAGAACTTTTTAAAGAGGCCCTTCAATGGATACGAAACCACCCAACGCAATCTCAAATGTCGAATCCGAAGAAGGGGAAGAAGAAGAGAGAACCATTGAAGGATAGACCGATGATGAAGAAGTTGTGGAACTACAAGGAATGTGGGATTTCATCCTCCCACAAGAAGAAGATCAAGAAGCATTTCCGGTTAGCACATGAAGCAAAAACCAACTTGATCCTCCCCAAACTACCCCTAAGCAGAAGGGCGCAAGCCCTATAGTAAAAGAAAAAATCGCAACAAAGAAAAGGACTGCTAAGGCGACTCAATATAGCCCAGTCCAACCAGATCAAGAACCTCCATCAAGAACACTAATAGTGTCGGATGAAATGGACTACAATATTATTGATGACATGAAAAACACTAGGGCTAATATCACTCTTTATGAATTAAGCAAATTGAAACATCAACAGAAGATAATGATGAAAGAATTACACGTCGTACCTACTACATATTTGCCTACAGCTGTAGCTACCCACAACATGGGAAGACCCCCAATCAACATGGCCAATAAGATCGATCCAAATGACATCGCCTTGATTGGAGGAAGATCAAGATCTCACACTCCCCCTTTTCTGCTCACTTACAAAATCTTCAATAAAAACGTGCACAATTGTTTGGTAGATTCTGGAGCTTAAAAAAAATATTTTACCCAGATCAATATGTGCCAAGTTAAATGTTGAACCACAAAAATCTACAGTGCGCATAGTTCAGCTTGATCGATCTCAAGTCGAAGTGACTGGTGAACTTAATCAAGTCACCATAAGATTGTCATCTAACCCCAAGGTATGTCAGGTTATCGACATTCTAGTAGTTGATACCCCAGAATTCTACGGCTTAATTCTTAGCAGGGATTGGTCCGAAAAACTCCATGGATACTTCTCAATTGACTAGTCGCACATGTGGTTACCATACAATGGTAAACTAAATCAAATAAAGGTTGAACGAGAGTTACACCAGAAATACATAGTAACAGAATTGGAGGGGGAAAATGAAGCAATAGCATACAACAGTAGCGTCATAGGCAATTACTCGGTCGATTCTTTCCTCGGCAATTTCAATGCTAATACATCACCTTACTTAGAAAATTCAGTTTTGTCCCAAGTTGAAATTTTTTCCCAAACTGATAATTCAAAGTGTGTTTATTTTGTAGAAGAACCTATAAATACATCTTTGTTTTGGAAATTATATTTTGATGGCTCTAAATCTAACGAAGGAGCAGGAGCAGGATGCGTTCTGATTAGTCCAGAAGGGAACAAGACAATGCTTACGTGCAGACTTGAATTCGATTGCAAAAACAATACAGCGGAATATGAAGCCTTGGTGCAAGGCCTATACAAAACAATCGGGTTGAACATCAAGTACCTTCAAGTCTTTGGAGACTCTGAGATTGTCATCAAACAGGTATGTAACACCATACATTGCCTATCAAGTCATTTGAAGCACTATCAATCTCTAGTACAGGATCTGACTAAGCATTTCATAGCATTCAATATTTTCTCAATCCCGAGAATTCAAAACACAAGCGCAGACCTTTTAGCCAACGTAGCCTCTAGACTCATTCCCTCCAAAGATTTTAGTCCAGATAGATTCTCGATAGAATTAATCTTTAGACCGTCCATCCGTGACAACATTACAAACTGGAGAGTATTCAATGATGATCCTGATATTGTAAATTTCCTCACCTCTGAAGGATCCTACTCTAATCAAATAATTGACGAAGACCACCATGATCGACAAATACAACAAAGTAGCACTGATAATGCTATACCTAAATTGGTGGTTAAGTTGGAAGACTTATACGATTTGAAAAGTCGGTTTGAAAGGTGTACTAATTCTAAGCTCTACAGTTCAACTCTGAACTACGAATCAGTAAACCTGGGAACCGATGATAAACCACAAAACGTTAATCTAGGCCATGGCCTAGCCCCTGAAGAGAAGCTAGCATATATTCGTCTTTTGAGACAATAGAAAAATGTTTTCACCTGGAATTACGATGATCTGAAGGCATACGAAACTTCCATTATTCAACATACTATCCCTATGATTGACAATGAAAAATCTGTCCAACATAAACTCAAAAAAATCCACCCCAATTTAGAAAACCAAATAAAGACTGAGCTGAATAAGTTATTAAAAGCAAGAATAATTTTCCCCGTCAGACATTCCAAATGGGTCTCCAATATGGTACCCGTTAGAAAGAAAAATGGAGATATTAGAATCTACATCGATTTTCGAAATCTCAACAAAGCCTATCAAAAAGACAATTTTCCCCTCCCTCCTATGGAGCAGATATTGCAGGCAGTAGCATGCTCAGAACTAATGTCTTTCTTAGATGGATTTTCAGGATACAATGAAGTGCTGGTACATCCCGACGATCAGTTAAAAACCACGTTCCAAACTAAATGGGGCACATACGCATATCGGAAGATGCCATTTGGTTTGATCAATGCCAGCGCTACATTTCAGAGAGCTATGGACATCGCATTCAAAGGTTTAGTCAATAAATCTGTAGTGATTTATTTTGATGATATAACAATGTACTCCAAGAAGCGAAGCGACCATCTCAAAGACTTGAAACAAATCTTTCAACGATGTTTAAGGTATGGGATTTCACTTAACCCAAAGAAATCTTTTTTCACATTAAG
>APFE030194698.1:0-13954 GCA_000404065.3 Pinus taeda | reverse complement strand
GAGAGAGAGAGAGAGAGAGAGAGAGGGGGGGCTTTGGTTTGCGTGCTTGCCTTGAGAAACCTCTTTTTCCCTACAAAACACAAAACACAAAACCCAACACGGACATGCAAAGAAAAACGAACCTTATGGCTCGAAGTTAGCTTTACCCAAAAACTAAATATTTAATAAAAAATTAGCTTTAGCCGAAAAACTAAATATTTTTCTCAATGTTTCTGATTTTCCGAGATCACACTAAGGTGCAGGGAAAAGAGCATACGCATGAGAAAAAAAATCCTTCCTTTCTGTTTCTGATTTGCTCAGATCGCACAGAGTCGCAGGGCAAAGAGCATACGCAGAAATGAAGGGTATAGATCCGGTTAAAAAAAAACTAAATAAACCGAAACCGAAATAAGCAGAGAGAAAATAACAGTAAACTGCAAATAAAGACTGTAAACCTCCAGATCTTAAAAATGACGCAGATAGGGCTACCGGAAACCTTTTCGCGTGAAACGAAAGGGGTTCCTCACTGGAACAGATGCTCTGAACACAACAGAGTAGTCCTCTCGGCCCGAAATCAGTCAGAAACAGTAGATCTAGGAAACGACAGCCGCATGCAGTTCTACCGGCTTCAGATTTGGATCACCAACGGACGCGGCCCTCAAATAGCTCTGATACCATGTAGGAATTTACAGGGTAAGTTCCTCAGACAGAACACCAGAAGGACACCGCTCACAAACAGATCACAGATCAATACACCAGTATTTTGACGTGGTTAAAACCCTCAGAGAGGGAAACAGTCCACGGCCTGCGCCAACGTGGCTACTACAGGCAATTTATTAATAAAGAATGAAAATTTACATAAGCTTCTCTCATGCACGGTTAACCTACAAATGACCCTCCATGCGCTTTAAATAGAATTCATGGACCAATCGGGTGTCAAGCCATGGATCAAGTGTCGGTAATACCGAGGAGAGAATGAACCGTCGGATCACTACATGTCGTGACCGTCGGATTGTAAGTTACAAAATGTACAACGGTAAAGAAACACACTTTACCTAACGCTAACCTAACTCTATACTAGACCAAGTTGAACTTAACTATTCCTATGTGTCAGGATATCCTAACACTACCTTTGATGGAGAAATGAAGAATTCACAGGATGCATAAGCTTGGTTAATTGGGATGAATAAGTTCTTCGGATTGCATGAGTACTCAACAAATATGAAATCTATCATAGCTACTTTCACTCTTAAAGGAAAGGCAAACATTTGGTGGGAAGATGTAAAGAATGTCAAAGGTATTCAGGAAGAGGAGTTGACTTGGAGTGAATTCGAGAGACTTTTCATGAAAAAGTATTTATCTGAGAGATACTATGATGACAGGGAAAATGAATTCTATGATCTTAATATGGGAACAATGATCAACGAGGATTACACTAACATGTTATTGGAGTTGTTTAGGTATGTGCCTTATCTTAAGGAGGAGAAAGAAAAGATTTAGAATTCATCAGTGGGTTGTGGATGTCATTCAAAGACAAGATTGAGTTTGATGGGCCTATATCATTGGAAGAAGCCATAAAAAAGTTGAAACATCGTTATGAGAAATTAAACGTAGGCTTGAGACTAAGAAATATTGGAAAGGTAATGAGAAGAATAAAGGAAGGTGAGTTAAGAAGAGAGGAAAACCATAGGATACAGATGACAAGTAGAATGGAGCACCACATAAGAGGTTCAATGCATCTGAAAAAGGACAAGGATTTCAGTCTGAGGAGAAAAACAAGGGTGATGGTAGGAAACCTTTACATTGTTGGACTTATGGTAAGGAACATCGCAAGAAATATTGTCCACAACATTAGGGTGGCAGACCACAGATCTAGAGTGCTAAGGAGGCACTTGAAAGATATATTAGTAATACAACTCATGATCCATTTAATAAATTTGTATGGAAACCCAAGGTGGGTTAGAAGCATTCTTATATACAACTAGCTTACTCTGTTGAAATATTTTGAGAGATCAACCTTTAGAATCATACCTTTCATTTTCTTAGTCTATAGAGAGTACATCACTTCTTGTGCTATTCCAACTTCCTCATGGATTTGTCGATCTTGCAAGAAGGAAAATTTCTCAGGAGAGATATGGGTGGATAGGATGGGGTGTAGTCGATTGGCTATGATCTTAGCCATGATTTTATAGATACAGTTGCACAATGATATGGGCCGGAAGTCATCATAAGAGGTCGGATTATTAGTTTTGGGTATGAGGGCAATGAACATAGAATTGAAATCTTCATACATCTTGCCGTTGATCCTGGTATCCTGGACAACCTTGAGGAGGTATGCACAAAGTGTCTCAAAAAAAGATAAATAGAACTCCATTGACCATCCATCCAGCCTTAGGCTCTTATCTCTCTTGAACCATTTAAGAGTGGCTCCAAGTTCTCCAAGAGTGACCTCCTTAGTCAGTTCCATTACATCCTCCTGATCCACAAAACGGGGAAATATCATTGCCACTCAAATGATTTCGGCAAATGTGGCATTAGTGGGAGCTCTGTAAATCTACTTAAAGTGTGATGAGGCCAAGGATGCAAGGTGAGGGAAGGTGTTTACTGAGTTTCCATGCTCATTCATGAATTTCCATATGGTGTTGATTGCTTTCCGTCTGTTTGCAAATTTGTGATAGAATTTCGTGTTATCGTCTCCCTCTAGCAGCCAGATTGCCCTGCTTTGTAGTCTCCATGATTCTTCTCTATTCTTTAATATTTTGGCTCTATTAGAATATAAGAAAGTGAGCTTATCCTTATGTTCAATCGAGGTGAAGACTCCTCCCTGATTGTTTTCAAGGTCAGTAATCTTTGCTTCGGTATTCCTTATGGTTTGGTCATCCTGTACTATCTTGTTATGTGCCCATATTTTAGAGAGTCTCTTCAAATCTTTTAGGTTATGAGAAAAACCCATTGCTATATGCTCTCTAATAGTATGGGGGTGGGCCTTCCAATAATACGTGACCATGTGAGCATAAGATGCATCCTTTAGCCAGGAAGAGCTGAATTTGAAAGGACCCTTAGGCTTATCAATTACCCCTCTGATTTCAATATATATAGGTAGATGATCTAATATTCCTCTCGATCCCACCCATTGTCTATAATTAAAACCCAAGTTTAGAAGGCCTTCCTTGATAAGGAAGCGGTCAAGTCTTCTAGCTAGTTTGTCTTCCCCAGCTCTGTTATTCCTCCAAGTGGGCTGCAACTTTGCTGAAGAGATGTCCAATAGACTGCGGGTTTCCAAGATGTTCTCAAAATAAGTTGATAGTGGGTCAATCTGAGCACGATGTCCCCATGATTCAGAGAGGCCTATGGAGAAGTTTAGATCCCCTCCCAGGATTAAATGGTCATTTTGAAGTAAATCAGAGCTCAAAAAATGATCTCAGAATTCTGGTTGATGATGGCAAGGCCCATACACATTAATAAGCCTGATCTCAAAGCCCATATCGGCTGAGTAAAAGTCTACCACAATATGCTTAGAGCCTCCCCAAATATTGCAAAGGTTGATGGATCGAGTGTTATATCCCAGTGCAATGCCACCTGATTGTCCATTTGCATCAAGTGCTAGAAAGGACCACCCGGGAGAATCACTTCAAGAAGATGTGAGATGGATTCAGTAGTACACAAGGTTTCTTGAAGAAGGATTACATCAACTGATTCAACACAGATCAATCTTTGAAGTGCTAATTTTTTATCAGTCCTAGCAAGCCCACTGCAACTGAATGAGAACAACTTCATGGAGGGGGGTCGGTCAGGTTGTTCAATGCTCTAAGTGCCCTTTGGATGGTGTTTTGTTTCCCTGATGAAATCTCTTCTCTCGCCTGTAGCTTTTCTTTGGAGAGAGAGGAAGAATGTCCTCGAGGAGGTTTTGGTGGGATGGGGATTGTATCCAGGGCGATACCAAAATGGTATGGGGCTTGAATTTTCACCTTAGGTCATGTTGGGTATTTGGGGGAAGGTGGCCCAGGCTCAGGAGGAGGGGATATGTTAGGTGAAAACTCCAAGAGGGAAGGTGGGACGATAGAGAAAGTGGGGGAGGGGATTTGGAGGGGCAAGCCAAAGAAATGGTGGGTTGAGTGCTACCGATAGTGTCCTTATTAATATAAGAAGTAGATAGTGCAATACTTTCAAATGGAGTGGAAATATGAATAGAGCAAGGTATAGAAGTACTCATACTCGAAGATAACGCAGCCTTGGAAGTTGCCCTTGCCCTGGTGAGTGGAGGAGAGGGAGGTTGATGAGGTGTTTTGCTACACTTCTTCAGGGCTTCCTTTGTAGGTGTCTCCTTAGCTACTTCAGGGTCAGCATGATTCTTTACTTCTCTAGAGGGGGGATGCTCCCCTTCCGATTGATGTTCCCTTGTCAGAATTGCCTTGCCAGACTCCCCTGCTCTTGCTTTGCTTTTAAGTGGGCAGTCCCAGAAGAGATGACCAACCTTATGGCATCTCCTACATCTGAAGTGAAACTCTTCATAATCCAATATCTACTACCTTGAGAAATTTCTCCATTGGAGGGTAATGTGCTCTTGTAATCCGTCCCTGGTATCTAAGTGTACCAATATCCTTGCGTAAACCATCATGTCAGTCGAAAGGAAGGATTTGTCAAGTTCCAGGTATGTACTTAGGGTATTCCCGATGTGCCTAAATATGTCTTCAGATCAGAACTATAGGGGTAGTACTGGTAGGTGAACCCAAAGGGGGCCAGCCCCAAGTTGCTCTCTCTCTGGATAAAAGAGGGGATTCCACTGACGTAGGAGGACATGAGCCTGTTCAATATGCCAGACTGATGACAAGACCTAGTTTTTATGTTTGACCCTTGAAAATCTTAACATGAACCATCCCCTAATGAAGGTTTGGACAAAGGGGAGATCGACCAAATGATGTCCCCATAATTCGACCGTCCATTTCTTCAGCCTGGTGGTAGTATAATTCCATCCCTATACTCTTCCAACCAAAACTCTGTCTGTTGTATCCATGGTGTCTCCCCACTATATATCCTCACCCAAACTAAGAATTACATCCTATTCTTTAGATCTTATGCATCTCTACTTCTTGCTTGGCCTGTGCCCTGCATTAGATTGGGCCTGTTGAGGGCCTCTGAAAGGAGGGTTTGTAGTAGGGTTAGGAGGATTTAAAATATGCCTAGAGGGCAAAGCTTAGGAGATGGGAGGGACCTTGGTGAAATTGTCGGATGGAGGGGCTAAAGAAATCAATGCCGAATGATGCCCTACTGTAGTGCCCAAGGGTTCACTGAATATAGCAGCAGAGGGGTTATGGGAGCCGATTGATGGTGGGAAAGATGTGAGGCCTGAGGAAGAGTCAGCTATATTAGGACCTATGGAATGGGCCACAAAATTTAGGGTGGACGGTGACAGAGGTGGAGTTGTGAAAGCCGGCTTGGAGGGGGTGACCTCTGGGAAGGTAACGACCGAGCACAAGGGTCCAAAGATCGAGGGCAACATCGCTATTGTATCAGAAAACTTGCAACTGTAAGGGAACATGCATGCTGAGTTTGTATGGGGGGATGTCCAAATGGGGGCACTGTCTAATGGGTCCTCCGAATAATCCACTAGGCCCTCCATAACCACCCGGAAAGCCCCGTGCTAGCTGTCGCCATGAATAATTTTGTGCTCGTCGTTGTTGAGGTCGTGAGTAGGTGGATTAGGTCGAGGAGGGAGTCGTGAAAACAAAAGGGTAAGAATCCTAACCAAAACGAAGGACGTCGAAGGTGAAATAAGGTCAAGCATACGATAAACAAAGTGACTAGAATGGCATAGGCTCAGGCTCAGGGGGAAATGCTTCAGGCTTCAAAACTCCAGCCCAAACCCTAACCCTTGTCGGGTCTCCACTTTTGTCTCATTAGACTCATCTTAACCAAATCTTGTCTCTTCTTGCCCTGTGTTAAAAGTGTGTGCATACATGTTAGTATATACCCAACCCACGTATATGTGTTAAAACACTTAAAAACAATAAATCTCCTTAATTTTAGGCAGAGTTTACAAATTTTACCTGTTACTCACCTAGTGTAGCCCATGGCCCAACTGTTTCCAAACTAAAAAAATTAATTTGGAGAAGTATAAATAAACCTCCATGGGAAGGCCTAAGGGGAGAAGATATGAGATATTAATATTATAGTTGATTGATCGCTGAACAAGTCTGACAAAATCCTTGTGCCTTCTGCACTCCCCAAGCTTTAGGAAACTCTTGTTTCCTCTTTTGAGATATCCTTCATCCCTCTTGTGATATCCTTGTGTATGTTGATGGAGGAAGATTGCTGAGGCCGGGATAGGACGAATCCGGACGACGATTCCGCTTGGAGCTAGAGGAAGACTCAGGTTGTAGTTTTCCACCTTTCTTGTAGCTTACATCAATAAAGATATGTTGTTCTATTCCTGATATTTATTGTGTTTATTCATTGATCCATATTGTGATTTGTTTATAAATATGATATTAATGTGTAATTGTTCATTTCCTAATATGATCTAATGTATATATCATGAATATGATTTATGTTACAATTGTTGTATATACTTTTCTTGGATAACTTACAGGTTTCAAAGGCACTGGAAGAAGTAGAGGGTTTGAACCTGTTGAAGCCCTGAAAATCAGGTCGACAACAAGGGGGGATACCCAGCCGGTCCGAACCTTGGTTAGCAGCTCCTTATCCGTTTGGTATAGCGGGTCCGACTGGGGATAACGGGACCAGTTTCCCGATCTTGGGTGTGTGTGTGTGTGTATAGAGTTGAACTATGCTGATCTGAGAGTATTTTAAAGCTAATCTAAATCAGATTCTTTAACTTTACTCTATGCTATTATATCTAATGAGAAACAACAAATCAAATCTATTCTAACCCGGGATCGTATATCTTCCATTATGCGATCTAAAAAGATTTCGAATAATAACTGGTAATAAAGATCATTCAACTATCATAAGAAAAGAAACCATTTGAGATAAACTACTTTGCATAAGAAGTTACGCAAAACAGTTGTGAACAACATATCGCATAATAAGCCATTCATATGTCACACATAAACAATATAACTCCACCGTACAAAAGTGCCAAATGATAACCCACATATTCAGGCAGTAACATATAAACAACTGAAACTGCAAATTACTTAAAGAGTATAAGCAAACATTGCCAAGAGATAAAAGTACCATTTATGACTAGTTCTACCCATAAGCCTCAAGCAAAACAATCTATTTCTACTTGTTCTAAAATCTACCAAGAGTACAGAAGTGCAACATCAATAGCAGATATCAAAAATGCAAGTAAAGATAAATTTTGATCCATCCATTCATCAAAACCTCCTCTGAGGGTGCAGAAGTGCATGTTTTGAGGATAAGTTTTTGACAAATCTCCGGACCCTTCTCTAAATCCATGAGAAGGGTTAAAATACTACTTCCTAAATCTAATAATAGTGTTTTTACAAAATTGTACGATACGGTTCTCAAATGACCGCCCTTTTTCTAATCTAAATAAAAAGAAACAGCAAACTACTAAAAATAAGTTATTTCCGGATCTAGTCTTTGAAATTGCAAGTGTTCAGCATGGATTTGAGAAGAGTTGGTTGGCCGACTTCTGCGCTGAGCTGGGCTGCGAAAACAGAATCTATGAGAGCTGGCACTACTTTCTCTGTTGAGTTTGTGATGCATTTCACAGTCATCCATTGACTGTGTGGCTTAACTAAGTATGCACAATAGCACTCCCAATTCAACCTGTTCAAAGCTTGGATCGCCTTTCCCTTTTCCTGTGCTCTCTCTTTCCATTCTGCCTCTATTTGTGACTTGTTTGGTAGGTATCCCGGGGTGGTTTCTTTGATTAAGTTGGCTCTGTGTAAATTTTCATTTACACAGTCTATAAGAACACTAGCCTGTGTCGCCACTGCCTCTGCCGCCTGTTTTGCCTGCTTGATTAGATCGTCCCATTTGTTAAAGAGCAATTCTTTATGGCTTTCGTTTATTCTGGTTGTATTTGCTCTCTTCCCTTCCTCTCCATTCTGCCAAGCTATATACTCTGTCACTCGTCTGTCAACCTGGTCGTAGTCATATCACAGGTCTGTCACTTGATTGGTGAGTTTGTCGCTCAGCTCACAATAGTGACTCCACTGCGATATTTTTCATCCCAACTCTTCCTGTTGCTGCAGAAGTTGCTCATTTAAACTAGTAGACTCTAAAACGAATTCGGAAAGCTTGGGCTCGTCCTTATGTATTTCTTATAAAGCTTGCAACTGCTCTCCTTTTTCGTCCAGGCTTTTCTGATAGCTTATCTGCATTTGCTGAAAATCTTCTTGTAGTTTCTCGAGTTGTTTGGACGCTTCATTGCTGGCATTGGCCTGTTGCAGCTGTTGTTGCAGTAGCTGTATATGGTTTTCTTGCTCCCTCAATAGTTGCTGAACTTCAGACGCCTTGTCAATAGTCGCAGAAGCGTATGCTCCTGCAATTTGAGACAATTTCATGAGATTTTCCGTCGGGTTGCTGTTAGGGTCTTTCCATAAGACGTCTAAATGTTTGGTGTTCTGTGACAACGTATTCTCTAACTTTCTCTTCTTTCTTTGTCTCCTCACCACTGCTTTATGTTGAGGACTATAGAGGACGTCCAGTGGGGGAATTTCCTCTACACTAAGTAGGAGTTCAGGAGGCGGAGCGATATGACTGTGTTCTGCTTCTGAGACACTACCGACCACGGTTGAAACATTTTCCTATGTTACTTGCGCATTGCTTACAGATGTTCTTGGGACTTGCCCTTCATGGCTGATTAGCTCGTTGAAGTTTTCCCACTCTTTATCGAGCTCTGTCGTGACGAGCGACGATGTAGTGATGGGAGGAGGGACATTTCTTGGTGAGGAAGCGATAACTTGCAGTTGTGACATGGCACTTGACTGGGCAGTATCCCCGGCTGCTTCTCTGACTTTCCCTTGGTCGCTTGTAGAATTTTTAGAGCGTTCGGGTGTTCCTTGAACAACTTCAGATTTGGATTTGGAAGAACTGGAGTTTCCGCTGAGGCTGACACTTGGAGTAGGCTCTCTGGCGAGCGGTTGCAGCTTTTCTAGAGGAATGCTGGCTAGCCTTCTTTCTCTGAATAACAAAAATCTTTCGAGGTCATCTGGGGACAAACTCGACTTAGCTTCTCGCAAAACTTCCTGGAATGAGCTTTTATTTTGAAACAAGTCATCAAATAAATCTTTCTTTCCGATGAACACTTTTATTCTGACACTTATAGTGAAATCATGGGCAACGTTATTTAGGTCAAAAGGTCGAGCGGGGAATTTAAATAATTGTAGGTACGTCACATTCCCTACTTCGGAAAAAGCATGTCCTACATCAAATAATGAGAAGGCCCCACAAGCTACAGGAAACTGAGGCCATATGGCCTTCTTCTTGTCTTTTAACTCTTTGGTTAGGCTGCCTTCCGAGCAAGTCTGATAGGCAATTTCCCTAGCCAAAAGCTTGTCGGGGACATACAGAGGTAGGACGTGTGGAGGTACAGTGCTCCCAAACACTCTGATATAGGTGAACCATTCTTCCCCGAACCATCTTGCGACGGGGATGATGTCTATTTGAGCTTCGGGTGAGCACCTCGGGGGTTCTTCACCATACATCATCCTATATAGGGGTAAAATGAGCCCATGGCAAATTTGATAGAAGTGAGGGGCAAACTGCGAATCCCATAATATTTTGTGGTAAACATGAATAGGCGACGGGTCTTGGGTAGTCCATTTCCAACCCATAGTTAGAAATTTAGATACATAGCAAATAGAATCCATAATGTAAGTAGACAGATAAAACAGAGGATAGACCCTTTGTGACGAGGATCTCTTAGAACGGTAATTCATGATAGCAGTGAACAAATTATCAGAACATATTTTGGCCCAATCCATGAGATCGACATTTGTGGCAGCTTCTATGAGTGGTAGCCATTCAGCTGAAAATTTATTTATGTCTAGCATCCCAAACAGCCTGCAGAGCATGGCTGTAGTAAAATAATATGGAGAGGTGAGAGAACTTGTGATATACTTACCATTTTTATCCTTTTTTAGCGGCTCCTCTCTTCTGGTCCATTCTTTAGTGGTTTCTGCCAGGTTTGGGTTCTCTGCTGCAAATTTTTGGACAAATTGCGTGTTGTAGGTCGTCTGAGGCTCCGGAAGATGATACATAAGCTTTAAGTCTTGCGCGGTGAATGATCCTATGAGCCCATGCCCTGGAGCCTTGAATTGTCTGCCTTGTAACTCTCCATTGTCGAGTATCCATTTGATCATATCGGTATACAGCAGTATCTTGGGTCTAGATGCTATTCGATGGAGAAATGAACAAGCCATCTCTTCTAAGGATGCCTCAGAAGAGTTTGGCAATCCCGCGGCGCTATCAGCCTTCATTACTCTGGGATTTTCCTCTTCCAGCAACCTATACATGCCTTCCTAGGTTGAAATTCCTGCGTCCCTGTTGCATGCAGTGTCTGTGTACAAGGGCGCCATCTCCTTTGCCTTTTCCTTTGCCTCGGAGCCTTGGGCATTATTCTTCTTTCCCATTTTCTTCTGCGTTCGGCTTTTTTGAATGTTCTTATTGTTGAAAATAATACTGAGAGGGGGGGTGAATCAGTATTATCTAGTCCTTTTAACAATTCTTCCTTATTTATACTTTGAATTATTTTTGCATATCAGTACCATAAAACAATGAGCATGAACAAGAAAAACAGACAGTCACATCAAAGAACACCAGATATAAGGTGGAAACCCAATGTGGGTGAAAACCACCTGCTGCAATATGTCTCTATCTTCTTTCAAATTAGAAACTCCTTTTACAATGGTCTTGTACTGGTGCAGTCCTTTACCAGTACGCAGGCTGCAACCTGCAGAGAGCTACGACTCTCTCTCGTTTTCCAGTCTCTCCTGGAAGGGAGCTACAACCCCCTACTTCTTTTCTTTCAAGGACCACTTTTCATAAATTTTCAAACTGGATCCATAAAAATCAAATGATCATCAAGTACCAGTAAGTCACCTAGATAACCAGATCCACAATAACAGTAAACTAAACCCAGAACACCTTATCAACAAAAAAATTAGTCAACAAAATATCCTAAGACAGATACACAATTTCCTTTTCTCTGGCCTGTGGCATCTCCGCACTGCGCCTTCTGTGGTGCCTCTGTGGTGTCTCCGCACTGCGCCTTCTGTGGCACCTCTGTGGCGTCTCCACACTGCGCCTTTTGTGGCGCCTCTGTGGCGTCTCCGCACTGCGCCTTCTGTGGCACCTCTGTGGCGTCTCCTATGGCGCCTCCGCATTGCGCCTTTTGTGGCGCCTCTGTGGCGTCTCCGCACTGCGCCTTCTGTGGCATCTCCCCACTGCGCCTTCTGTGGCGCCTCCGCACTGCGCCTTCTGTGGCGCCTCCGCACTACGCCTTCTGTGGCGCCTCCGCACTGCGCCTTCTGTGGCGCCTCCGCACTGCACCTTCTGTGGCGCCTCTGTGGCATCTTCGCACTGCGCCTTCTGTGGTGCCTCCGCACTGCGCCTTCTGTGGCATCTCTTGTGGCGCCTCTGCACTGCGCCTTCTGTGGCGCCTCTGTGGCGTCTCCGCACTGCGTCTTTTGTGGCGCCTTTGTGGCTTCTCCGCACTGCGCCTTCTGTGGCGTCTCCGCACTGCACCTTTTGTGGTGCCTCCGCATTGCGCCTTCTATGGCGTCTCTGTGGCGTCTCCTATGGCGCCTCCGAACTGCGCCTTCTGTGGCATCTCTGTGGCGTCTCCTGTGGCGTCTCTTGTGGCGCCTCCGCACTGCGCCTTCTGTGGCGCCTCCGCACTTCCGCAGCTGCAGCGCTCGAGAGATCACCCTTCACAGATTCGCTTTCCACTTCACTTTCATATAGATCGAACTTTTGAAACAATAACCCAATATTTCAGATCTTAAGATATTCAACCCAAAAGCATACCCAATCCAAATGATCTCCTTTGCTTTATATAGGCAAGCTCTTCCTCAAATCATGGACCAATACCACAGGCCAAAACCATAGGATAAAAAACTGTGGGACTAATACCATGAACCAACCATGAAAGTGCGTGAAATTTTCTCCACATGAAATAAACTTTTCTCTGCATAAAATTCCATGAACTTTTCTCTACATGAAATAAACTTTTCTTTGCATAAAATTCTGTGAAATTTTCTCTACATGAAGTAAACTTTTCTCTGCATAAAATTCCGTGAACTTGAAAATAACTTTGCTGCACTATAATTTATCATCTTAGTGATTTGCCATCAAGGACAACACTTGTCTCATAATGCCAACAATCTCCCCCTTTGGACTTGATGGCAACCTCAAAAACTTCAGCGACATTCTCCCCCTTTGACATCAAGGGAAAAGGGTTATGCTTCCCCTAAGAACATGCTCCCCCTGAATATGAACAAGATCTGACAAGAAGAACCATAATCCACCAGACACCATTAATGACCAAGAAAGAGATAGAGATATATTGCAGCTATATTCAGACCAGCTCCCATGATCTCCTTTTGTACATCCTCCATAATGCCAATAATGCATTGTATGCTCCCCCTGAACCTGTGCCACAACCCAGCACATGTACGCATATACCTCAGATGAATCATGCGTACAACCAACAATCAGAAGAGTCTCAACAATAAGATGATGCATCAACAACCCCCAGCTTTTGCCTGAGGTATTCAAAAGTCTCCCTGGGCAATGGTTTGGTGAGAATATCAGCAACTTGTTCCTTAGAAGGAACATACTCCAACTTGACCTTTTGTTCAAGCACTTGTTCCCGGAGAAAATGATTCTTGATTGGTATGTGCTTGGTTTTTGAATGCATGACGGGATTCTTTGAGATGCTGATTGCACTTGTGTTATCGCATAAGATAGAGATAGGTGGTGTACAAGTGATTTGAAAATCCTGCAAGGTTTGCATCATCCAAAGGAGTTGAGTGCAGCAAGATGCAGCAGCAACATATTCCGCTTCCGCTGTAGACAAGGCAATTGAACTCTTTTTCTTGCTGAACCAAGATACTAATCTGGAACCCATAAAGAACGCACCACCACTTGTGCTCTTCCTGTCATCCACGCTTCCGGCCCAATCTGCATCTGTATAAGCATGAAGTGTGAGATCTGTATCTCTAGGATACCATAAGCCAAAATTTTGTGTCCCTTGAAGATATTTGAAAATTCTCTTTACTGCCTGAAGATGAGTCTCCTTTGGATTTGCCTGAAATCTACCAACTATTCCTACTGCATGCATGATGTCCCGTCGGGTACCTGTCAAATAAAGTAGACTTCCGATCATAGATCTGTAGGTTGGTTGATGTACTGCTGCAGATTCATCATTTGCACTGAGGCTACATCCTGTGACCATGGGTGTACATACTGGTTTTGCATCTTTCATGCCATATTTCTTCAAGATCTGTTTGAGATACTTGGTTTGAGATAAAAAGATTCCTTCTTCCTTTTGTTGGATTTGCAAACCAAGGAAATATGTCAGTTCTCCCAGCAAGGACATTTCAAATTCTTTCTGAATGACCAAGGCAAAGCTTTGACTCATCTCTTCTTCATTGCTGCCAAAAATAATGTCATCTACATACACAACAAGTATTAGCAATTTGGCATTTTCAATTTTTAAATAAAGATTGCTATCTGCTGATCCTTTTGAAAAACCTTGTGGATGAAGATATTTGTCCAATCGGTAGTACCAAGCCCTTGGAGCTTGTTTAAGACCATAGAGAGCCTTTTTCAGTCTGCATACAAGATTTGGATCATTCCCAAGGATGAAACCATCTGGTTGCTTAATGTACAGAAAATCAGATTTCACATCCATTTGAAAACTTTGAAATTTTGAAAGCTTGAGAGAGCAAGGAACATTCGGATGGCCTCAAGTCTAGCAACAGGAGCAAAAGTTTCTTCAAATTCTATCCCTTCTTGTTGAGCATACCCTTTACAA
>APFE030194690.1:0-15465 GCA_000404065.3 Pinus taeda | reverse complement strand
AGATAGCCACCCATCTTAGTGGGAATAGCAGCATCCATGTGGACACTATTCCTGTATAACAATAGTGCGGAAAATCAAGGAGAATATAAAAAAAGCACAAGATCAACAAAAATGTTATGTATACAAAAAGAGGCTGCATAGAGAATTCCACATCTAAGACCATGTATATTACGATTAAATCCCATGAAGAGTACTCTAAGCAGAGGAACTTGTGCAAAGTTGGCACAATGATTTTCTGGGCCTTTTGAAATCCCGAGTAGAGTTATGCTAGTGGCTTATGAGCTACCTTATGAGAGCATCGAAAGTGATTACCTTCTAGTCAATTAGAACACCAATCCTAACCCTGTGGAAAATCCTTGCCTTCATTCTTGTGTAAGAAGGTATCTAGAACAACTCTTAAGATCAAGGGTTTCTTTTTATAATTCTTGAGAATGGAATATACAGAGGGGAAAGTGATAAAATTACTTGGTGCGAATCAAATGAGCATGTATGACATTCGTTATTCCCCACTAAAATTTCATCACTCGTGATAAGTGCGAATGCAGAAAGGGAGTGACATGTCGAGCCACCTTATCTCAAGACAAACCCAAGCTAGTTGGTAGAGTCTTAGATCGAGTTTGATACCCTACATTAGTAGATAATGATAGAAAATACATGTAGTCGAAGTGACATATGAGGCCACATTTTGTCGTTATAGAGCCTTCTACTTTAGTGGAAAATAAAAAGAACCAAGCGAAAGGACGTAAAATAAGGAAAAAGACGAGGTTTTGATAGTGAATTTTTACACCCTTGATGAGTGAGGAAAGATTTAGGTCATTTAATTCCAATGTCTTGGCCATGGTGAGGGCCATGTGACATAGTACCCAGGTCACATGGGCCATGAAACATGTAACGAGTGAATTGGAGGTTAGGTCGAGTGTGTGGAACAATTGTAGCACTTAATAAGAGTCTCAAACACAACGAGGGCTATACATGGTCCCTAGATTATAGTATTAATCAATGATGGGAGACAAACTTCATGTTATAATAATTTTGATAGAAGTGATATTCATAGATTTGGAGGAAACACATATGTGTACCAAGATATTTATAACCAAACTTAGGAACATCGGTCTACACCGTAAATCAAGTGGGTCTTTCCTCACAAACTTTAGTTGGGTGCTTGACATAGGAAGTAATTTTTTCATATTCAGTTAAAAAAAACATGGACAACTATAATCACATGAAGCTAGTTACAAATATATTCATTATGGAAAAAAATTAATTAAGAAATGCACCATATGTAGCATTACAGTTTAAGGAATGCACCATATCTAGTATTACAATTTTGACATTGAGAATAATGTAAGTTTCTTGTAAGATGGGTATCTGAGAAATGGTACTAGAGCACGAGTTTTTAGACCAGGTTTAAGAAAAAGGCACCGACATAGTTATAGAGTAAGAAGTAGTAGAAGTAAATGTGACATAGTCATAGTAGTTGGTTTGTTTCATAGGGTGCTGAATTGAAGCAAACTATTGTAGAATGATGGGGAAATCTCCTCTAGCTATCACTAGTGGGGAGGATTTTTCTGTGGATTTGTGTGAATATAGAAACTCATTTCCCTCTCAGTTCATGGATATAGTAAGAATTTGACAACAAGAATTACCACAACTTTGGAGTATTAATGAATGGTTATTAAAAGCTAGTGAGCAAGAGGAAAAGTTTATTAAATATTTCTAGGTGTATGAGTACGACAGTATACTAAAGGTAGACTTAGCTATTTATCGATTGCAAGGTAATGTTAGCCTTTGACGGGAAGAGGTAACAAATGTGAAATTGCGAGAAGAAAAGATAGTTTCTCGGGAGGAATTCCAGAAGGAGTTCAAGTCACAGTATCTAAGTGAGTGTTATTATGATGACTCGTTCTAGGAATTTCATGAATTAAGGCTCACACATATAACCATGGATGAGTTTGTGGCTAATTTTATAAAATTCCTACAGTCTGTTCCCTACCTTAAAGAGGAGAAGGCCAAAGTACAATAGTTCCTAAAATAATTTATATTCTCGTATAAGAAGAAAATTTAGTTCAAAAATCGAAAATATATGGATGAAGTGGTGAGGAAGGCTAGATTGTGTTATCACCAATTCAAGTATAGAAGTGAAGGTGTAAAATCATGGAAAAACAAAGAGATCACCAAGGTGGGAGGGACCATAGAAAGACCAAAACCTTGGTACTTCAAGAATTTTGCTAAGGATCATTAAAGGAAGAAGTTTAGCAAAGGAAATACAATTCTGCCTAGAAAGTCTTATACTGGCTCGAAAACCACAGAATTGAAGAACAAGAAAAATAACAACATAAAGGAAAGGAAACCATTGAAACGTTGGGGCTGCGGCAAGCCACAGTTTCTAAGATATTGTCTGCATAATCCTAGATCTCTCTAGAATGTTCAGGTAGTTCAAGAGGCAACAACCATGAATTATTTTGCCCGGATTATCCCTGAAATTAGCGCAACATTGGAGGACATATAAGCTAAGCATGAATCTACTGTGATTGAAATTGAAGGTACCATATTAAACCAAATTTTGTCTGTTATAATTGATCTAGGGGTTAGTTTAAGCTACATCAGCCCCTAAATTGTGGAATGGTGTATTTTGAAATCTGAAAATTTCAAAAATGCGTGGTTGGTACAGTTAGAAACTATTACCAAAAGAAAAGTAACATGTCAAATAAAACAATGTCTCCTTAATTTAAATGGTTATCCTAGCGAAACATATTTAAATATTCTTTTGCTAGGGTCTCATTATCTACTCATAGGCATGACTAGTTGGAAAAAACAAGTAGAAGTTATAAATTGTCTAGAGAAAACAGTTAGTTGTCTTAATCAAAACAAACACACATGGCTAATTAGATGAAATCCAAAATGAGTATTAGTTTGACAAATTTCAGTATTACTGCAGAAAAGAAGTGCAAGAAAAGGATGCGAGTTAGATAATAGAAGAAGGAAATTTAAATACTCTAGTGGTGATTAAGGAATTTCAAGATGTATTTCAACAATAAATTTAGGGGTTAACCCCACATAAGGATATATATTTTACAATTGATTTAGTACTAGGTTCAATTCATGTGTCTAAAGCCCTGTATCGAATGAACATACCAGAACTACTAGAATTGAAAATGCAATTATAGGAGCTCCTCGACAAGGGTTATATAAAATCGAGTGTCTCACAATGGGATGCACCTATACTTCTTCTCAAAGAAAAAGACTAGACATTTATAATGCACATTGATTATCATGAGTTGAATAAGTTAATAATAAGAAACAAATAGCCATTTCCTCGAATCAATGATCTATTTGATCACGCGAGAAAGGAAACAATTTTCTCAAAATTTGATTTAAGAACGGGCTACCATCAGTTGCACAAAAGAGTGGAGATATCGAGAAAAAAACATTTATAACTAGATACAACCATTATGAGTTTGTTGTGTTACCTTTTGGTCTCACGAATTCACCCAAAACTTTCATGTGTTTGATGAGTAATATACTTCACCCTTACCTTGCTAAGTTTGTACTAGTGTTCACATATGATATTGTATTGTATTCAAAGAATGAGGAGGAGCACAAAGAGAATTTGAGGTGAGTATTACAAACACTAAGGGAGCATCAATTTTATGAAAAAATCAGAAAATGTGACTTTTATAAGGACATAATACAGTACTTGGGACATGTTATTTCCAAGGAAGGATTAGTAGTGGACCACAAAAAGAATTAGGTAATCATGAATTGGCCCATGTACGAAAGGACATATACGATGTTTACTCATTCATGGTAATTGCACAATATCATAGAAGGCTCATAGAAGCCTTCTCAAGAATAGCTTATCCTATCACCTCCTTGTAGAGAATGGGTGTGAATTTTTATGGATAGCCAAATGCCAAGAAAACTTTGATAAGATGAAGCAATTGTTAAGCACATGCCCTATACTAAAAATTGCATATCCCAATAAAGAATTCATTGTTTGTAGGTTCTTGTTTGGAAGGCCTTAGAGGAGTATTGATGCAAGATAATGTTGTAATAGCTTACAGATCGAGGAAGTTGAAAGTACATTAGCAAAACTATATAGTGTATGATTTCGAATTGACATGAGTGATACACACACTTAAAATATGGAGACACCATCTACGTGGAAATAAATTTTCACTGGTAACTTATCAGATGAGTCTAAAATGTTTTTTCTGCCAGCCATACTTAAATTTTAGGTAAGCAATATGGTTTCCATCCTTCAACAATTTGGAATTTGAAATAAGGCACATAAAAGGGAAGGAAAAAAAACTAGAATATGCTCTAATTAGACATGCTCATGCTATGATAGGGATATACGTTAGTAGTGTAGTTACAAAATTTTTAGAGTAGGTGAAGAAGTGAGTACTACAAGATGCTAAGTATTTTGAAATTTAGCAAAAAGTACAATAAACATGAAATACCTAGTATGCTAGAAAGTTAGAAAATCTACTCACTGAAATCAATTGTATATTCCTAACGTGAGCACATTGAAGCAAACAATACTAGATGAGTATCATAGAAGACATTCCACGAGCCATCTTGGTTAGCAAAAAATGATTACTATTAAGGAAAAAATAGTTTTGGCTATGTATGAAGAGGGATGTGGCTGAATATCTATCAAACTACATAAAACATAAACAAGTAAAGGCAGAGAATCAACATGCAGTGGAATTGTTTAACTGTCTATCCATAATCGAATCAAAGTTGGATTAAATTTCAATGGTGTTTATCACGAGATTACCAAGGAAAAAACACAACATGATTCTATCATGGTGGTTGTAGATGTGTTTACTAAAGCATCCCACTTTATATTGATGTAGTCTACATTTGGGAATTCTGAGATAGCTAATATTTTCATGAGAGACATCTTTCACCTACATGGAATACTGTTACACAATATTTTATCACACCTCCTGAACTTCCCTGTGACATACCACAAAGTGCCCAAAACATGACCATTATACAATATACTCATTCATGTATATAGCCCAAATCCCTCTTTTAACTTTTCTTGGAAAATATCTTGAGCTTTCACTTAAGAAATAGCTCTTAAAACCCTAATTTGAGCATCATCACTCTTATTAGGCTAAAAACCGTGATGGTCACATGTTGCACTATGCTAGACCAATGATGGCATCGCTATGCTTTCTCATATACCCCCGATGGTCTAAAAAAGGTAATTTTTCCAAAGGAGATGAGAATATTCATGATCTAGAAGCTTCCAGAGCAGTGAGCTAGAGGTGGTTTCACATAAATGAGGTCGAATCCTCCTAACTTGACATGTTTGTCTTATCCCTACGAGATACATCCTTGAGATGTGGGCCTAATCCTATCTTTAGAGAAGTCCTAACTCCCTCTCCGAGCCTATAAATTCCTCTTCTCCCATTCCCAAATGGTTGGTCTATGTCCATTTGCACCCTTATGCTAAGCTTGTGCTTAGAGGCTATTCATTAGATTTGGAGAAGGAGTGTTTGAAGAGTTTCTTGGTTTGGACTTGGATTACCACTCAAGGATAGCCTTTCAATATCAAGGCTATGGTTGTAAGCTTCCCTTTATTCTTTAAATAATATACATGTGTTGGTTTGTCTTCCCAAAATATATATGTTCATGTATGTATCACCTTAGCATTCCTTGATCAACTAAGTAGGTTATTATTGTATTCACCATTGGTTTTTGCATTCTTTTTTGTCTCTTCATCACTTATGCAGGTATATAAATGTTAAAAGAAGCAGGAACAAGTTTGTGACATAAGTGGTTTGAAGATCTGAACAAAGGAAATCAGAGTAGCATGAGAGCGAGGTAGGTCATCTCTCCCGTTCTACATTTCAATTATAATCTAGGAAGATGTTGAGTTGATTGTCACTTGAGTTTCTATACCCACTCATTACATTAGTACAAAATGGTTAATTAGTTACTAAAACAATGACTAAAATTTGCATATAAATGACTATTTTCAATCGGTGACTAGTAGTAGCTAATTTACAGTGTCTTATAACGTGACCAACTTTTAGTGATTTTTAGCTTAGTCATTAATTAATTGTCTCAATTTTATCATCTAGCAGTATATTTAGCCATAAATTTGGTCATTAATTCAGTTATTGATTTAGTCATTAATTTCCACAATTAATGACCAAATATACAACAAAATATATTACTATATGATCATCTGAGAAAACTAATTAATGACCAAAGAAATATGACCAAAATGTTGGTCATGTTATAAGATACTATAAATTAGCTACTAATAGTCATATATATGCAAATTTTAGTCATCATTTGAAACCAATTAATGACTAAAGAAATATGACTGAATTTTTGTTGTGTTATAAGATACTATAGATTAGCTACTAATAGTCATATATATGCAAAATTTAGTTGTCATATGTAATGAAAAATTAATCAATTGCAGTAATCATTTATATTTTTTCGGTAGTTTCATATTCATTATACAAACGACTAATTTAATAGTTTATATTCATTTCATTTATTTTCATTAATAATCATTATAAACTACTAATTTAGTCATATTTTCATTTTATTTGTGTTCATCATTAATCAATATAAACTACTAATTAGTAGTTTTAGATTGATTATATGTGTTCATTATTAATCAAAATAGATTAATTAGTATGATTTTGGGACTAAAAAAAAAAAAAACATCATACAATATGAATTGGTTCATCTAATATGGAAATTCAAAATTACATATGTTAGCTAAAATACTAAACAATATCAAGTGCAACTATAAATAATTTCAACCACAAATTATATTATACGAAATCTTCAGTATTACAATATGAGTTTCTAACTTAACAGTGGTTGGACTACAATTTACACATGAAACGTTGCTTCATCACTATAAAACATTATCATTGTGTTGTCAAGTCATTGCAGGTGAATTCACCAACACATCAGTCTCTATGTGTGTGCCTTATGCGGGATATTGGCTTTAAGGGTACCACTAGACTAGCTCTCTTCTCTCTCCTTTTTCATTTATCACTCCGGTGTTAGTGTTCTCCTCTTTCCTCAAATCTTGCTACGTACCACCAATACTTAGTTCCTTTTCTGAGAACAAAAGAACCTAGCATGCAGAGTGTAAGACATGAAAGACTATGAACACTAGAATATAAATGAAAGTAGAGTATAAAGGATTTATATTACATATACCTGAACATCAAAAATGTTAAAGCCATTCTGCCCCATAAGAGAAAGAAACTCAAACAAGTTTTCTTCGGTTGAGCAATAGTGGCCACTGTGTGGCAAAATGACCTATATAAACAAATTAAAGTTAGCATAGAAAAGAAAACCTTAGTTACTTAGTATTCAACCTTCAGGGAAAGCTTAGGCACAATCATGCCAACTAAGTTACATGCTAAAAAGCTCAAGTTGTAAATAACTTGTTAAAACCAATAATCTGAGGTGTGATGTATAATCCTTATCATTGTATTCACAACAACAATTTGTTGTCTAATGCATGAACTTGGTCAAGTATATAAACAACATGTTCTCAAATAACAACATGAAAGTAAACTTTTATAATAATCATGAAATTTTTTCAATACAAAACAGTTAAAAGGATTTCAATCAATTTCGTGTATTATTAATTTCATCTTCAACCTTTGGTTGTTTCTTAAACAGACATAATGCCAAGTACTTTCAATTTCATATTTAAAATATATAAAAAAATGAAATAAACGTTCAAAATACAATTAAACAATGAAGAGAGGATATCATGGAATGGACATTGTAAATTTTATAAAAAAAATATTTACCTACCCATCGATATATTATCATGCATTCCTAAAACATTTGCTTGCCCAAAATAACCACGAGGTGAAATAATCACAACATTGATAACCATAGGAATACTTACTAGAAACATTTCGAAAGTCGATGGCTGAAGTGCCTAAAGGATCTCCAACAACAAATGAATCATATCCAAGCCATGATCTCTATAGTGTCTCCCCATCCTTTCTCCACTCACATTTCATGTAACCTACCCACACCAAAGTCAAGTAACAACCAAATGAAGGAATTGACATTTGTTTTTATCTTTTATAGGTATAAAAGTAATTCGTATTTAAAGCGTTCCCGTCATGAGAATGGATCAATAAAGTAGAAAATCAGAAAAAATGATCTCAATGATCTCTTGGATTAAAAAAAGAACATATCTACAAACAAAAAAGCCATACATTACTTATCCTCAAACTATTTATATGGTGTAATCTTAGGTAAAGTTTTAAGATGTCCCTCTGCCTTTACCAAGGCGGATTGTAGCTTGGTTAAACTCGTTATCCTTTCCTTCAACGTCGATTTCTACAAGATAAATGTCACACATTATTTTTTCCCATTTCTTAACATGTTAGATATGATAAATTGAAAGTCACATAAAAGTAAGAGAAAACCATTTTCTAACCAAAACAAATAAACAAACAATGCCTCTAATAAAACTTCACACCTAAGAAATTACTCGGCCACATGCTCATAGTAAAGCTGATATTTTTTGAATCATATTTAATGGGATATTCGTATTTTTACCACGATTTCAATTTGGTGCTAAAATAAATATATAAATCCAAGTTATTATCACTGAACTTCAAGTATAATTCAAAAAAATAATGCCATTATAAGGTATGGAGACAGAAACATCTTCATCACTAGGATTTTATATTTTAGTTTGATTTGAGTTGAGTTGGTATTTGAATATATATTTTTCTCTCAAGAAGTGAAATAGAGAGAAGAGAATCGAAATAATCGTGTGAATTTTTAATTAATTCATATTATATATCTCTAAAATAGTGAGGTCATCCTTCTCTGCCATTTGATAGAGATTTATTGGCATAGAATAATAATGAATTAACTATCAAACAAAATGATGAAATATATTAGCGAGAGAAAGAAAAATGACATGACTTTGGTATTTATGTGCTCGAAGGAAATCCAACAATGGTTGTGTTCTTTCTTTATCATGAAATAGTATTGAAGACAAATGTTGGTTCAAAAATTGAACTTTGATACCAATAGGAGATGGCCATGTTGGGTAAGATACAAAGTTGTCATCATTTGATTATCAAGGTAAAAGGAAGAATGAGTTTGTATTTTAGCACATGTGATTGTATATGAAAAAGAGAGCACTAGTGGAAATGAAAGTATGTTGTCCCATCATTCAACCTAACAAAAAACTTATATATTCAATAGTTGACTACAGTGGAAATCAAATGTAAAAGCCACTCAACCTGATCTTTACATGACATCATCATAATGAACTAGTATAATAGAAGCATGCTAACTCATAAACAAGAGATGATAAAAAAGAATAATGGAACATTATTTCCTACCACATAATTGGCATGAATAAAATTTCCACAAAATTCATCCAAAAAATGAGAAGAACTTATGGAAAAAGAACATATCATTAGTGTTTTGTACCCTCTTTAAAACATGTAGTCTATGGAAGTAGAATAGGCCAAATGGAACAAGATTCCAATTGTGTGGGATATAAAAAAATAAATGTGGAAAAGCATGCCTGCCAATTCACAAAATCTCATTCTAAATAATAGAACATGTTGATGATAGTAATGATGAAAATAGATCATGTATTAATATCAAGCCCCTTATTGGTCATCAATTAGCAAGGTGATTGGTAATTTTTACTCATAAAAAAGATATCATAATTAGTGTAATGACTGTGTGGAGCTTTTTGTCATTTTTTTGAAATTTATATTGTGGTGTCCTTGCAGGAGATAGTGATGAAAGTTCTCCAGGTTTGGTTAGACTTGTTTCCTTTCATATTCTTATGTGAATGGATGAAGAGATACCTTTCATCGGTTTGGAAATTCAGGTGTCCCTCCCTTTCCTTCAATATGTGGAGATTCCCCACCATTGAAGGACCTTTATAGTTCTTAATCCAATCTTACTATCAGACCAAGAGGTAACTCCTCAAATCAGAACACATATTATTCATTCGGGCTGTTCGTTATTATATACTAGAGGGAGTGACTATTCGGTTCATCTCCCGATGAATCTCTATATTCTCTATTATTTATTTACATTAATTATAGTTGTACACCCAATCCCTCTAATTAGGTTTCAACATTCCCCACCTTAATCTAAAGGGATGTTGGTGAGTTCAAGCATCATTCTGAGTCTTTCAAGCTTTTCTCTTCCAAGTGCTTTGGTGAAGATGTCTGCAATTTACTCATTAGTGGAACAATGGTGGAGATGGATTGTTTTGGCCTCAACATGATGTCGAATTAGATGATATTTAGTATTGATGTGCTTTGTTCAATCATGGAAGTTGGGGTTCTTGGCCAACATTATTGTAGAGGTATTATCAATAATGAGTGGAGTCGATTGTACTTGTTTTACTTGCAAATCTTCAAGAATTTTCCTAAGACACACAATTTCTTTTTTTGCCTCACCTACTGCCACATATTTTGCCTTTGTTATGGAATCTGTTGGAACTGATTGTTTGCGTGATCTCCAGGAGACAACTCCTGATCCAAGACTCATAGCATAACCTGAAGTAGATACCCCAGTTTCTTTGTCTCCATCAAAGTCTAAATCAGAGTATCCAATCAAGTTGAAGTTGCCCACCTGTGTATACTTGATTCCAAAGTCTTGAGTTCCCTTCAAGTACTTTAGAACACTTTTTGCAATAGACCAATGTCCCTTACAAAGCTTTTTCATAAATCTAGAGAGGATTCTAACAACAAAATAAATGTCTAGTCCGGTAGTGGTTAGGTAGTTGAGACTTCCTACAAGCTGTATATACTTTGTTGCATCCTCAAATTCTTTTCCTTCAATGGATGTGAGCTTTAAGTTTTGTTCCATTGTAGTAGCCAGAGGTTGCATTCAATCATGCCAAACCTATTCAACAGATCTCCAATGTACTTATTTTGAGAAAGGAGTATGGACTTCGGATGTTGAGTTACTTCAATACCAAGATAGTAATGGACACAACCCAAATTAGTCATTTCAAAACACTTTTTTAATTCCTTCTTTATGGATGCAATGTAGCTTTCATTTTTCCCTATAATCAAAAGATCATCTACATATACCACAAGATATAAAATTAATTTTCCAACTTTCTTGACAAACAAAGTTGCATCATCAATATCACAATGCTTGAAATTGAGTTTCAGAAGATGCTTAGTCAGTTTTTTATACCAGGGTCGCGGTGCTTGTTTGAGGCCATACAAGGATTTCACAACTTTGCATAATTTATGTTCATGTCTCTTCACAGAAAATCCTTTAGGCTGGGACATAAGAACATTTTATTTTATATCTCCATTCAAGAAAGCAACTTTTACATCCATTTGATGAACTTTCCGACCGTTCTGTGCTGCTAGGGAAAAGAGTGTTTGGATGGTAGCCCATTTTGCTATGGGGGCAAAAGTTTCCTCATTATAGGCCCCTTCCTTCTGTGCAAAACCTTTTGACACAAGCCTATCTTTGTGCATGTCAAGTGAGCCATCAACTTTATACTTGTTCTTGTAGACCCACTTGCAACCAATTCGTTTATTTCCCAATGGAAGATCAAGAAGCTTCCAAGTGCCATTCTTTATCAGGGCATCATACTCCTTTTGCATTGCTTCTCTCCATTCATCATGAGAAGCAACTTATTTGAAGGAAGTTGGCTCAAAATCTGTAGACAAATTGAATTCACAATTATAAGAAATATCCTTATCAATAGGTGAATCGGAGTCATCTACATTACCTCCATTTTGCCAATTTGAATTTCTACTTCTTGGCTTTCCAACCTCATCGGGATGAACACTTTCAAGTGTCTTTGTCATCCACTATGGGGGACCTTTCTCAGACGGTCCAGACTTCTCTGTTGATTGAGTTGGGACTGAATCAAGGTTGAGTCTCCCAATTCTGTCAATCACATCACTCAAAGTATCATCCATTGTTGGAGTTTCATGCAAGGGAGAGAATGCTTCAAAAGAAGATTCCACGGGTAGATCTAGAATAGGAATCCCCCCTTCAAGATGTCGCATCTGATTATCAAATTCTTGAAATGATTTTGCATTTGTGAATCTATGCAAGTGATCATGTTGCCTTTCAACAACATTGTCAGTTTGGGATGATTCAAGAAAGATTACATCTCTAAATACAACAAAATTTTTATTCACTTCATCATAGAGATGGTATGCTTTGGAGGTGTTTGAATACCCTAGGAAGATACATTTACGACTTCTTGCACCAAGTTTGTTTCTATGTACCTTTGGTATTAAGGCATAACAGGTGGAACCAAAGAGCCTAAGATGCTTTACCAAGGGAATGTGCCCATACCGCATATCATAAGGAGTCTTGTTTCTGATAACATTAAATGGACATCTATAGTTTATATATACAACACATAGAACTGCATCAGCCCAAAACATCATTTTTATCACTAGTTTTACCTTTTGGTTGGTTTCTTTGCTGCTCAATTTTGTTCCAAGGTAACTTGCATGTGGAGGCATCATGTGGTTCATTTCTTTTGCAGCATATGCAGTGCAAATCTGACTTTTCTCCTTAAGAGTGTCTACCCTGCTTGCCTCTGAAATATCTTCCTCTTCCTCTTCTACCACCTCTTCCTCTAGAAGAATCTTTGACAAGATTCTTGTATTTATGAGAAATGGATGCAACCTCTTCAGAAGACTCAAGGACTATCTTGGTTCAAAAAGATTTTTCTCTTTCAATTTTTTTTTTCAAAAGAGAGTCAAAGGTAATATCATTGAGATTTCCATTTGCTTGAAATGACTCAAGATAATTAGAGTAAGTAGGATAAAGTTCCTTGAGAAAAGTGATCAGATGAATATCCAATTCAACCTTAGTGACTTTGATATCATGCATTATATATTTAACTTCAGATGCAAGAGCAAGAGGATCATTATTTTGTAATTCAAGGGTGAAGAGCTTAATCATGAGTTGAACAACTTCAAGTGCAGAGTGAGAGTCATAGAGTTCTTTCAGATTTTGTAAGGCTTCAAAAGCATTTGAAAATGGCAAAATATGTCGACCCACCTCTTCGCTTACTAATGTTGTAATAAATGCATAGGCTTTGATGTTTTTATTTTCCCAAATTTTGAGCTCCTTGTCTGAGGTAGGCTGGACTGGCGCTTCGTCTCCTTCTCCAACACACACTCCTTTCCATAGCCCATTAAAAATGAAAGTGTGTTGGATTTTTTGCGACCATTCAGGATAATTCTCCTTTCCATTGAGAACTATTGCCACAATAGGTATAATTGAATGCATTGTAAAATTTGTATATAGTGGAGAAAAATATTGCTATTGCAAAATTTTACTCGTAAAATGATTGTTATACCAACAGTGTTCAACTTAACAACATTCAACATTCACCCGAATATCAGAGTCTGATTATAGCTGTAGTTCTTTTGTTGCTTTGTATAGCAAAGATGAATGACAGAGATGAGTAGAGGAGATGAACGGAGGAGGGTCGTCAATGGTAAGTGATCAACGGTTATCGCAAGCAGAACAAGTAAGGGCGATAACCATTTCTAAAGGCGGATTTTAGGTTACAATCGGGATTTCAGGTGGATAAAAAATGGTAAGTGGTATTGAGAGGGGAGCGCCCAATTCCACTAAGTGATTGACACGTAGCGACTAGGGGAGAGAGAAAAACCACTAGTATCGGGTGGGTAACTCTCATGCAACCAATGCACCCGAAATCGCTATAAACTATCAAATTTGGAGGTTCTGATCAACAATGGAGATTAAAAGGCACTTTTCGGGCGAGTAACCACCATGCAAGTGGTCCCCCAAAAAATCAATGTCAGCTGTCGGATATTGAGGTTGATATCAACGGTGGAGAATGAGCTAGATAAAGTGAAACCTTGGGAACTCTGTTTGAGATGGTTTAATGAAGGGTATGATCGCATCGCAAACATGCAGTGGTATGGTCACGGCAAGGGTACTTTCAATATGTGATTAAAAGCAGACTCGAAAATATTTATATATGCGGGTTCATAGCATTTGAGATCCGGCCCAAGGGAGGAAGTCCAACTTACTACAACTTCTTCGACTTCAATGCACCATCTGACATAATAGCAATGAATGAGATTTTGTGGGGTTTTGATAGAAATGTCAGCCTACAGAATATGCAAAACAAAGGAAAAATAGATTAGGATTTACAAATTAAAAGGGAAGCCAAAAAAATGGCTCCTACTCTAATACCATGTCAGACCAGGAGGTAACTCCTCAAATCAAAACTCATGTTATTCATTCAGGTTGTTCATTATTGTATACAAGAGGGAGTGACTATTTAGTTCATCTCCTGATGACTCTCTATCTTCTCTATTATTTATTTACATTAATTACAGTTGTACACCCAATCCCTCTGATTAGGTGTCAACAATTACAGACATAACAGACAGATTTGGTCCAAATCAAGATGTTGCTAAGGTGATTGGGGAGGGAGCAAAAACTCAAGAATTGTTTAGTATTCCTCTTATGGAGCTTGAAAGATAGTGTATGAAAAATGGTTTATATATTTGTGGTGGTAAGGAGGTAATTTTTTTTCTGATTGCTTAGCTTAGAAGAAGAAGATAAGCATAAGAACCAAGATCAAGATAAGGATTTCAGGTATGTGTATAACTTTTCAATTGGAAGGAAGCATGCAAGATAAACTAATGCTTATATACAATTAGGAGGGGGAAGGTGGAGCAAATGTGAAGAAAGAAAATCCATACTTTATGATGATAAGCACTATATATCATTATCATCATCTAGGAAAAATGTTCAGGAAGAATCATCTTTACAATCACAGATTGAGGAACGTGAATCACTGGATACTTCTTGCAATGGAACTTTACCAAAAAAATTTGGTGTCATGATTATAGTGTCACGTGATGTGCCCCCAAAAGTTCAAAATATGCTAGCAATGTCAAGGAAAATTTCTTTCTATGCTCCTTAACTCATATTTCGCCCCATCCACGTTGTGATAGACCAATTCTCAAGATCATAGAATGATATTTTCTTTAATGAAGGAGTCCAAGGGCTAAAAATTTAAGGATATGATCAATTTTTTCTTTCAAAATGGACTCTCTTGTCTAACTTTCAAGGACTTGGGTGTCAAACTTGTTGTCGATCGACTATTATTCACTTGTCAAAATTTTGAGTATGACTTGGGGTTGAGCTTGAATGAGAGGATTTTACTTAATACTGTTTAGTGAAGGAAAATAACCAAATTCAGAGTCCATTTGAATTGTGATTCATGAAGCATAGTAATAGATGTAGGCTTTAACCCCATACAGAAATTACTTGCATACGAATTCTAAAACACAAAAAATAAACAATACGAGAGCATAACACATAAAAAACATATACACAGAGATTTTCTTCTGGATCCCAAAACCGAGACTACCAGCTTGATTTTTCATTATGTTCCTTTCAATGTTACAATACATATTTATA
>APFE030194688.1:8866-85973 GCA_000404065.3 Pinus taeda | reverse complement strand
TGAATACCTGCTATGAGCAGGAGGCTAACAGTGGCTCCACTTGGGGATGGATTTTCCTCGCGAAAAGTCAAGAACAGCAGGTCAGAATGCCTTAGTCTTTAATTGATGCTGTTCTCTGCAAAATTCCCTTTGCCGGTTGCCTTATTAATCCTACCTACCTATCCTAACCAGCACTTACTTTGCTGTCAGGTGAAGTCAAATAACCAGTGCAGCCACTTAAGCAACTGAAAAAAGAGATGAATTGGCTCACTGATTGTTAATGAACTTGGAAGCACTATTCGGTCATGTGCCCCTATGATCAATATTGTGGTATAGAAAGGCCGCTGCTGATGTATTTGGTCCTCACAGAGAAAGATGCTAAAGAACTTGAGTTAAGAAGCAGTTCCATGTAGTCTGCTATAGGATCAATAAAAGCATCATGTGGGATAGCTTCTTCTGGGCCTTCTTGGTCGGATGGAACAGTTGCCTCTTTGGTAATAAGCCCTGCAACTAAATCTTCAGTCTTTGCCTTGGAAACATAATTATCCTCAATCTGTAAGTTAGAAGGTAGTACTATTTCCTCATGACTTGGGGAAGGAAGATTTTGAAAAAATGTTTCAGGATCGCGAAAATGATATGACTGGATTTGAGATTGCAAGAATTCAATTTCATTTTCATATCTTTCAACAACTAAATCAAGAAAAAGTTTATGTGAGCCTCCTGCTGTTTTTAACAACATCAATCTGAAAAATTCTTCATCAAGCTCAAATTCCGATAAACTCTCCCTGAATACATCTAAAGCTTTACCAAATGAAAGATCTTCCACGAACTCGGTCATCCTGTCTTACTGATAATGCTTTGGAATATGGACTATTTGGTTGTAGAATTGGTTTGTTCCTCAGTGGAGTCTTGAATGAAAATGAAGTGGAGTCGCCAGGTGGATGCCTTTACTTTGGAGTGCCTTATCTCTGTCCACCATCGAAGATCAGAACTAAACATGAAAAGCTCTGAAGAAAAGGAGCACTTTCTCCAGAAAGCGGGGTTTACAGTGATGAACACAGTGATTCAGGTCCCCAGTGGAGTCGCCATTATGTTAACACTCAGGTTGTCCCTTGGCTCCTTAAGGGATACGGCCGAGGTAACCACAGACCAAGCTTTGGACTGCCAGTCCTAGCCTACCAACAGTCAGAGAGGGCTCTCTCTTCGGGATTTAGCTTTGTTTAGGAAATGATTTCAGGCTAGTTATTATGCACATGGTTTTTTGTTTGAGTTTGGTGGGATGAATGATCAATTCAGGCAGTGTTTGGCATGCAAAGCGCAAGAGGTTTAGAACATTGGGCGTGGAGTCAAGGATGTGGACTGAAGATGTGTTTTCTTTGGCAAAGAAGGGACTACAGGGCAGGATAGCTACACAAGGAATAATATCAGGTTTGAATGAGGATGAAACGGATGTCAGGGAATGAAAGACAGCTAAGTAATTTTCATTCATGCTAACAGAGGGAACGTGAATGAATATCCTATAGGAGCAACTAAGAAATTCCTACAACAATATTCATATACGGAGGAAACTAGTGCAAATATGAGCCTACGAGGAATTCATATTTATAGGCTAATTTAGAAAGAAAACATAGAGAAAAAGCAGGAATTGAGGGCAGAGCACAGCTAAGTGACATCTGAACTATTCTTTCTTCCTGCAAGTTTAGATCATGACACAAATATGATATAGCAAACATAGCAACTGTAGAAAGAGATGAGGAAAACTTATTAGTCCATGAGGAAACACGAGAATTCTGTAATCTTGTTCTTCAGCCATCAAATACACATTTAGACAGTCCAAACACACATATTCTAGCAAGCTTTGTTTATTAAATCTCTCAGAGTGTACACAGCAAGTCTCAAAATGAGATTAACGATCAAAACATCTCTCACCCTTTGAACAACGAACAACGTTGTTTAAATAGGCAAAATATCTATTACAAGCAGATCTCAGATCGATCTGATGGAGTCACAGCTTTTACCCTAATCTGTACTGAAATAAATGCAAGAAAATATCTATCTAAGCGGTGCTAGAGGCAGCAGTATTAAAATGGAGTTTAAGTATGGGTCATTTCTTATGATGCGCTGGCTATTTGGCCATAACTCTGTAATAACTGCCCAGGAATCCTTTGTCGGTATTGTTTAGGCGGTTCCATAAAATAATCTTCACCTTTTGGATTGTGGTGGTGGCTGTCCCTTCAGTTTTCAACTTACTGTGCGCTAACCATTTTTCCCAATCTGAAGCCAGAGCAGAATGTGCCAAACGTAATATCTCAATGGAAAAGCAACCAAACTGTTGCCTCCGCAGAGTGTATCTGCTGATTTATCAATTATCACAGGTTCAGGCTTCACTTGTTTCGCACCATCTTTCATTAACTCAGGCTTGGCAAGCCTCGCTTCTCTTTGGCCATTTTCCTTAACACGATGCATCAGAGCCTGAGCTTGTCGATCATCATCAAGATCAAAGTCTGAGTCATCATATCCTCCCATTCCACCATCTGTTTCTTCTACAACTGTGGTATAACCAATGAAGAAGACGCTTCCTGTGGTGCAGCTGTGTGAAAGCTTGAACGGTTTTTAGAAAACTAAATATCCAACTAAAACTGGCTGCATTTCCCATATGTAAGCACACCAAGCACAACTTTCTTGTTATCAACATGAGCATTGACGAGAGCTCTCTCACTTTCCTCTGGAGTCATTTCCTTCATCTTCTTGTATCGATTTACAACTCCCAAAATATTTAAGAGTTGACACTTGTACTCATGAATACGTTTAACCTGTTCGTCAAACATGGCATCTGGACTGATTATATATCCTGTTTTTTCTCGAATATATGAGACAAGCTTCAGTGCTCGTCCATCCAAATCCCATATTTGAGAAGAACAAATCATGTGAACTTCATCACCACCATCAGCTGTCCATATCAATGTGCTGTTTGGCTCCAAGCAAAAGTGCTCTTGACCTCCAATTTGCACTTCACCCTCAATTATTTTGTAACATAATCCAGAACTGAAACACTTGTCAACATCACCCTCCTCAAGTACCCTTTTACAATTAGGGGTAAAACTGCCAGCTCGAAGAGCATCCCTTATACATAGGACTACTGGCAATTCCTCATACTCAACCTGAATCATTTTAGATGCTATTTTGGCATTTTCATATGTATCAGCAACCACAATACCAATCACCTCCCAATCCCTGTTCCCGTGAGATTTAATTGGGATGCATTTATCCCTCGCACATTGTGTGCAACCTCACCAAAATCCCATCCTTCTCCATACATGTAAATCTTAGTGCCATCCGTGCCATTTTTCTCAGTTGATAACCTATCAAGTGCATTTCTTGCGCTAACCATGGTAATCAGATGTCCCATAAGGTCAAACCGAAATCCATCAACCTTATACTCTGTTGCCCAGAGAAGAAGATCATCAATTATCAATCGATTTACCATGTAATGCTCACTAGCAGTGTTGTTCACACATGTACTGTTTTCCACAAGCCCATCTGTGTTTCTTCGCAAATAATAGCTAGGAACAACCTTGTCAAGGATAGAGTCCTTATCATTTGGTCCACTTGTATGCAAATGGTTGTAGACAACATCCACTATAACCCGTAGACCAATATTGTTTAGAGCCTGAACCATTGTCCTAAATTCTAATGCACGAGATGAACCATTTGGATTTGTTTGAATAACTCCCTTTTGGCACACCCCAAAGGACTGGATCGTATCCCCAGTTATAACTATCTTCATCTTGAATAGTGACGATTTGAGCTTGTTGCTCCTCTGAATCCGGAGCTAGTGGAGCCAATCTTTCCATATTTTCTCTGCAATTGGAACTTATACAGGGACATCGGCCTGATTTAAATGTTCCCATTCAGCTTTCAAGTACCTCCGAATATTTTCAAAGATGGTCCGACTAGTATGCAAACCCAATGAGTCCAAATGAAGAAGAATAATGGGACCAGCTTCATATTCTCTGGCAGGAATACTGATAATTGCCAAACTCCAATGCTGACAAGCATGAATTGGCAAAAAGATATACGCTTTCTCAAATATGTTTACTCCTTTAACCATCTCCGAAGCTTTGCAAAGGAATTCCAATCTTCTTGCTTACACTTAGAATCTAAAGCTTCCGTGTTAAAGAAGTGATAGTCATTCTTGTGCTCAGTGTGTAGAAATTCAGATCTTTGGAGGTACTGTATGTAGAAGTTCATAATTGTTGAAGACAAAAATTGTAAGGGAGCTAGGCATTCCATGTCAGAGAGACAAATTTCAACAGATTCTGGATGGTCTCTTTTAGCGTAGTAAATTCAGATGTCCTTTTTCCGTTTTGCAGATATTCTACGGGCCTCATACTGCCTCTTTGGTTTCTAACCTTCTTCATTGAACTTTCTGGTGTAAAAGAGAAGCACTCTTTTGCTGAACTTTGTGTAGCATAAGTTGAATCTGCCACCCTTTGTCCATCTGTTCGACTACAGCCATTCTCTTCAAAAATCAAAATAATGGCATCTCGAAAACCTCTGTAGCTAGGACTCCATCTAGGATTCACAGGCCACAGATTGCCTTGAAAGGGATAGTTGGACTGGCCAGATATATTCACCCATGATGGTACCAAATTCACACCAAGGCCAATGCCTAAAGCAATTATTACTATGAATCTATTCCTTCTTGTCAATCCTTCCTTAAGGTTCAGAACATGGATCCCTGAGACCACCACACTTGTAAAAAGAAAGGTTGTCATTCCACCCAAAACACAGTTTGGTATTGAGAGAAAAATTGCTGCAAACTTGGAGAAGATTCCCAATACCAATAGCCATATACAACATGCAAATCCTGCTCGGCGTGATGCACAGTGAGAAAGAGAGATAACTCCATTGTTCTGGGCATATGTAGTTACAGGTGTCATTGTTCCCAGTGCTGCTAGAAAGGTATTTAATCCATCGGCTAATATTGCACCTTTAATTGATTTCTCAAAGCTAGGCCCGAATGGTTCTAGGTGACTAGCTTCTGTTGTTGCTGTCAGGCAAAAAGAAGTGGCAAAACTGCTGGAGCATAGAATTTAAGAGGAAACACATGCACCCAAAGGAAGCACACTTGACATCCACAACTAAATCTGAATTATCAATACTAGCAGGCCTCTTTTGGCAAAGCAGAAATAGTAGACAAATGCTCATATGACTTTGGATGGTGCACAGTGGTGTCCTTGAGGTGATGTAAGAGGACATGCTTGAGAAATGTTTAATAGTGCCTGGTCCATGGTCCTCAAGAATACATGCAATGACTTTCGTGCCTGAGGATTTTCTGCCCTCTTTGCCACAGTAGCAAAATTTCAAATATGGAACATTGCTGCAAGCAAAGCATGACATATTTGGCCTGTAAATATGTCGATCACGAAAGGTGAATACCTGCTATGAGCAGGAGGCTAACAGTGGCTCCACTTGGGGATGGCTTTTCCTTGCGAAAAGTCAAGAACAGCAGGTCAGTATGCCTTGGTCTTCGATGCTGTTCTCTGCAAAATTCCCTTTGTCGGCTGCCTTATTAATCCTACCTACCTAACCTAACCAGCACTTACTTCGCTGTCAGGTGAAGTCAAATAACCAGTGCAGCCACTTAAGCAACTGTAAAAAGAGATGAACTGGCTCACTGATTGTTAATGAATTTGGAAGCACTATTCGGTCATGTGCACCTATGATCAAAATTGTGGTATAGAAAGGCCGCTACTGATGTATTTGGTCCTCACGGAGAAAACATGCTAAAGAACTTGAGTTAAGAAGTAGTTCCATGTAGTCTGCTATAGGATCAATAAAAACATCATGTGGGATAGCTTCTTATGGGCCTTCTTGGTCGGATGGAACAGTTGCCTCTTTGGTAATAAGCCCTGCAACTAAATCTTCAGTCTTTGCCTTGAAAACATAATTATCCTCAATCTGTAAGTCAGAAGGTAGTACTATTTCCTCATGACTTGGGGAAGGAAGATTTTGAAAAAATGCTTCAGGATTGCGAAAATGATATGACTGGATTTGCGATTGCAAGAGTTCAATTTCATTTACATATCTTTCAACAACTAAATCAAAGAAAAGTTTATGCGAGCCTCCTGCTGTTTTTAACAACATCAATTCGAAAAACTCTTCATCAAGCTCAAATTTTGATAAACTCTCTCTGAATACATCTAGAGCTTTATCAAATGAAAGATCTTCCACGAACCCGGTCATCCTGTCTTACTGATAATGCTTTGAAATATGGACTATTTGGTTGTAGAATTGGTTCGTTCCTCAGTGGAGTCTTGAATGAAAATGAAGTGGAGTCGCCAGGTGGATGCCGTTACTTTGGAGTGCCTGATCTCTGTCCACCATCGAAGATCAGAACTAAACATGAACACTCTTTCAGGTCCCCAGTGGAGTCGCCATTTATGTTAACACCCAGGTTGTTCTCTTTGACTCCCAAGAGAATACGGCCGGGGTAACCACTAACCAATCTTTGGGCTGCAGGTCCTAGCCTACCAGCAGTCAGAGAGGGCTCTCTCTTCGGGATTTAGCTTTGTTTTAGGGAATGATCTTAGGCTAGCTATTGAGTACAAAGGGTTTTGTTTTTTGGTGAGGAGAGAATGGTCTTAAGCAGAGAGGCATGCAAAGCGCAAAAGGTTTAGAACATTGGGCATGGAGTCAAGGATGTGGACCGAAGGATATGTTTTCTTTGACGGAAGAGGAATACAGAGCAGGATAGCTACACATGGACCAATATCGAAGCTTGAAATGAGACGAATGGAGGTCAGGGAATGAAAGACAGCTAAGTAATTTTCATTCGTGCTAACAGAGGGAACGGGAATGAATATCCTATAGGAGCAATTACTTGAATTCCTATAACAAGATTCATAAACGGAGGAAACTAGTGCAAATATGAGCCTAAGAGGAATTCATATTATAGGCTAGTTTAGAAGATAAACATAGAGAAATAACAGGAATTGAGCACAGAGTGCTGTTAAGCTAATTCTGAGCTAGTCTTCTTTTCTGTTATTTAGATCATGACACAAAGGCGATATAAACACATTAAAACTCAAAACAGAAGGCAATAAAGAGAAGAGGAAAACTTATTAGTCCATGAGGAAACACGAGGATTCTGTAGTCAGCTCTTCAGCCATCAAACACACATGTAGACAGTCCAAACACATTAGTTCCAGCAAGCTCTGTTCATTAAACCTCTCAGAGTGTACACAGCAGTGTTTCAAAATCAGCTTGTCGATCAAAAAACTCTCCCTTTGAACAACGAACCTCGTTGTTTTAAATAGGCAAAATATCTATTACATGCTGGCCCTTGAGCCGCTGTCAAGTTAAAAAAACATTACCAAAAAAATATCTAATCTAGACAGGTCCCAAGATATCTGCAGCAATAAAGTTTTTAAATGCTAAGTTGTGCTGGTAATGAATGCATAAAATATCTAAACAGGTGTTCTGGGGCAGCTGGCAACTGAAGTTATGCAAGTGAAGGCTGAGTATGAGAGAGCAGCGTCAAAATGGTTGAACGGTGGTCCTGGAGCTGTGCGCTGGCCTCATGGTCATAACTGTGTAATAACTGCCCAGGAATCCTTTGTCAGTATTTTTAGGAGGTTCCATAAAATAATCTTTGTCCTTTTGGATTGAGGCGGTGGCTGTCCCTTCAGTCTTCAACTTACTGTGCGTTTCGTTAACTAGGTGCAGAGCATTATGCATTACATGTTTCCTATTCACCACTTATAAGAAAGTAAAGATTGCTGATCCTGTGCTTATGGTGAATGAAGATGGAGTCGAAGAGATCTAGGCTACTTACGCCCTCCTCAACCTGCTCTCTGGTTTCCGGTCAATAGAACGCTCCCCTGTTCCGTATATAACAAAAGCATCGTGCCACTTTATTGTCGTAAACAAGCTCTGAAATTCTTTGGGCAATAGCTGGATCATTTAATCCCGTAGCAGCATTTATATGGTGACTATCTCTGTCGTCAGTGCTGTTAAAATCAAGGGTGACTGGGATTTCTGAGAAATTTCAGACATTGTTTTCATCACAACTGTGCATTTGGGAATGGTGAAACCGGCATTAGGAGCCTCATTGCCAAACACAAAAGGGTGAGATCCAGTGAGAACGCAATGGTGAACATGAAAGTATCATGGGTATTTATAGATTGACCAATGGCCAAAAGAAATGGGGTATTTGGCTTTGCCATTGGTATTGCTATAAACACGAACGCCTTCCACCAGCAGGATCGACCCATTCAAACCCGTGGACGAAGGGCCTTCTGTAAACTCTCACCCAAATCGTTGAAGTCAGGTCCATCGTATGGAATTCGATCTCCTTCATCTGATGCCTTTTTCTGTGGGTGTTTGAAAACCATGGCATCGATTGAAACCTCTTTGGTATACCCAGTGCAAATAAACTCGAGGAACGGACCTTCTCCTTTAGAAATAGTGACTGTTAGATAAACATGGGGTTCAACGGAAGCGATATCACTGTCCCTATCTTCTTCCACGCCAATTATGTTTGCACAGAAATCTATCCCAACTCGTAGATGCATTTGCAGCTATTAGCCCAGAGACATAAGATTTCTCCTGAGACGATCCTCGAGCTCCATGTGAACCCGGGCCTTGTTTCAGCCAATCACCCGCAATAAATAGATTTGAGAAACTTGTTTTGGTAGATGCCATATACTGGTGTGGGCCAGGCCCCAAAAAAAGTAACAGCTTCTTTGTATCGAAGCACACTGCTGTCCACGATTTGAGTGCTCTCAAAACGTTTGTCACATTGACTCAAATACTTCATGATCTTCTCAATAACCACCTTATCTGACAAAGGCATGAATGGATTTGCATAATATAAATCAACCTCCAGGACACTTCCCATTTCGTTTGCAAACTCTTCCTGCAAAGTATTAAGGTCAAATAATGTGGCACCAATGCCAGAAAGAACATTTAGAAGGATTTTTTAAGTTGCATCAATGAATCCAACCACAATCGAATGGCCATTACATCAACTGTCCCAATACTTGTGGTTGAAGAAAACTCATGACGAGCTGCTAAAGACCCTAATGAGGCCACAATTTTCTGAAGGGCTTTGACTCCCACAGCAAAAACTACCACATCTGCCTCGTACAGCTCTGTATCTCCATGTTCATTCACTGCTGAAACAGATGTGACTCTGTTAGAATCGCTGCACAGTACTACATTCTGTACATACTTTCCCCCAAGAATTCTTCCGCCTAATATTTCAGTGGAACCAAAACGAGGAATCTGACCAGCCTGTTGTTTGCCTTTCATGGGATGATAGCCTATGCTCTTTGACAAATTGCCAGTTTAGAAACCTGCACAGCATAAAGGGAATCCAGATTTGATTTTCCATGTATCAAAAGCAGCTCAACTAAACCGGCAGGAAGATATCGCACCATCCTTCAGCGCAAAGTGGTTTCCGTGCTAGGAGCTCCGATGCAATCTGGAGCTGACAACTGTCCAGCAGTGATGCTGGGCTGACATCAGCAAGTCACATCCATCGGAAGGTAACTTCCGGTCTTCTTACCCTATCCGATATCCATCCGATCATGTTGCCTCTCTCTCCGCCGTTTGATTTTCTGGAAAGCACTCCGCCGTTTAAACCTTGTCTGTGGCCGATGAAGTATATCAATCCTTGGCATTCCACGACCACGACCACGAGGATTTCCACGACCACCATCACGGCCTCGTCCTCCAGAGAATCTACCGCCTCCATCTCCAAAGCCTCTGCCACCTCTTCTCCCACTGCCATCACGGAATCTCTCCAGAGCTTCTGTTGCAGCCGCAGAGATTTTAGCTTTAAGACGAGGGAAACGCTTCAAGTCCTCTGTTTCATTAATTGATTTTCGAACAAGTTCTTTCAATATAAGGTGAACCGTTTCAACAGATGCCTCTGCTGATCTGTGGTGCCAACACATAGCCGAGAGCTCCAAATATGGCCCCGCCCAAAAGGAAACCAGCAAGAAAATCGCCTCCATTACTTCATACATACATTATTGACACACCTCGACTTCTTTACACAATAACGGCTTTTGTTTCTGTAAAAAAAAGGTTTCTGAAGGGTTTCTTTTTCGCAATGTAGCTTTTAGGAAGTTGACTCTTTCCGCAGTTCAAAATACAAAGTATTAGAGCAATGAAGGAATTTGAATTTAGGTGAAGCCCAAACTGCACCACCTGTAACATTTTCAGTACTACGCTCGTGCCCAATTGCGCAAGACATGATTTTATGTATGATTGAAGTTCTTTGTTGACATTTTTACCAGCAAAAATTCCTTCACTGTGCATAAGCGCCACTTCTTTGATTTTCAAGGCACCCTCCAATGCTGTGGCATAGTTATATCCACGGCCAAACATTAGCAGTGACTGCTCACCCATCAATAGCATCGCAAGCTCCTTCATTTCACCATCCAGCTTCAACACCTCTCTGACTTTGTTTGGCAAGTCAAAAAGTCCATCTAATATTGCCTCTCTACGTGATTGGCTCGAAATTGAATCCTCTCCAACAGCCAGGGCCAACATAGCAATTACTGCTATCTGACTTGTGTAAGCCTTAGTACTAGCAACACCAATCTCACACCCAGCATTGATATGAACACCGCAGTGTGTTTTCCTTGCTATGGCACTACCCACAGTATTTGTAATTCCAACACACAATGCTCCTTTTCTCAAAGCATATTCTAATGCCAGCAGAGTATCTGCTGTTTCTCTTGACTGACTGACAAATACTGCGGTGCCTTCTCTATAAATTGGTCCTTGTCTATCTAGTAAATCGCTTGCAAGCTCCATTGTCACGGGGACACCAGAAAGCTCCTCAACAATCGATCTAGTTGCCAAGGCAGCACTATAGCTTGTACCACAACCAATGAAAATAATTCTCCTGCACCGCCTAATCGTCCACAAATGATCCTTAAGGCCACCTAAAAGAACACCCTTTAACTTGCTGTCCCCTCCTCTAATTAGCCTTCCTCTCATTATTGTTGTTAAAGACTCAGGCTGTTCATGAATCTCTTTTTGCATGAAAGGCTCATAATTTCCCTTTTTTATTTGTTCAACTTCCATGTCCAAGATAGATAAAGCACGTTCAACAGAAGCAGGACGTGGTAAACCCCCCATCTTCTTTGCTTTGTCAAAATCAAACTTGAATACTGATACGCCACCGTCCTTAACATGAGCAACTTCATTATCCTCAAGGACCAACATTTCTCTTGTATGTTCAATTAATGCATTGGCATCACTTGCAAAGAACAATTCTTTGGGCTTTCCACTCTCCTTATTCAGTCTAACTTTGCCATCATGAAAAGCAGCTCCACCTTTCCCAGCTGAGCAAGGTTTCACAGGAAGACCAAATCTGTCTGATCGCTTTAGCAAGTATGGGTCAAATGGAAAGAACATATCAAGCCTCTCAACACCCCCAAAGGCCTTAGATTCCTCCATTGAATAACAGCTACCATGGGACAAACAACAAGGGTGCCTTTAACAGTTGATTGAAATGAATGCATGAGAGTATCATAGACCTGTGGCAAGCGTCCCTTATCAACACAAGCTTTCAGATGCTCTAAAGTCAATTCCATTAATACATCTATTTTATCTGCAACCTCACCTAGACTCTGCATAGCAGTAGATTTTGGCAATTGAACCTTTGCCTCACTACCAGGTTTCCCAGGTTCTTCATTTTCTTCATCATCTTCCATTTCCATGTCAAATGTGTCAACAATCTGCATCAAGGTGCCATTGACTAAGGAGAGCCCGTCTATATGCAGCCATTGCTTCATGCTGGAGACCTGCTTGCTTCCACAGTTCTGGTAGAAGTTCAACAGCCTTGCCAACTGTCTCCTGCAGTTTGTTGTCTCCCAACAACTCAGGCATGCCCTGAGGAAAAGCTGTTTCAATTGTGTGTAGAACACTTTTGCATTCTTGAGAAGCTTCTTTGGAGTGCATTTTCCAGCTCCAAAGCTCTTCCTTTGTGCTTGAACCAAAGCAAGAAGAAAGCCTGTACGTTTCAATGGCATTCATTGGCGATGACTGTACAATCTGCAGTTTTGCTTTTGTTCTCAATAACACTCCTTGTTCCCATTTTCCTGTTTCATCTAAAGCAGCATCAAGGACAGTTTCTGCTTCGGAATAACGTTTCTGACTGCTTGAGAGAGTGCCTTCTTTGCCATAGTAGCAAATTTCAAATATGGAACATTGCTGTAAGCAAAGCATGACATATTTGGCCTGTACATATGTCGATCACGAAAGGTGATTACCTGCTATGAGCAGGAGGCTAACACATTAGACCACCAATCTTTGATGCGAGCAGCTTTGTCTATTGGAAGGTAAGAACCACAGCCTATCTTCAATCTCTTGAAACAAATTTTTTGGAAATTGTGTAAGGAGGATGTACATTTCCATCAGAAATTCCTACAAGTATGGCAGGTAAAAAGCAGTATGAAACAAATGCCAAGGCTGTCAATACCCTATTGGGGAGCCTATCACAATCAAAATTTGTCAAGGTTATGAAACTCAAAACTGCCAAATAAATATCGTACAAGATCATTCTAAGCTACGAAGGAGACAATCAGGTAAGATGTGCAAAACTACAATCTCTTAGGATTCAATATGAAACTTTTAAAATGCACAATGATGAAAGTATAGCTCATTACTTCCTATGTATAGATGAGATTGTTAATCGCATGAAAAAATTAGGTGAAGAGATAAAAGAAGTTACTTTGTGAAAAGGTTTTAAGATCCTTGTCTTCTAAGTTTGAATCAAAAGTTTCTGCCATAGAAGAAAAGCAGGATCTTCAGAGTATGACTATGACATAGCTACAAGAAATCCTAATTTCTATTGAAATGAGAAAAGGAGGTCCATCAGATATGAGAGAAGTTGCATTCAAGGCTTCAGGAAGAGAAGAGATCAATGAATCATGACACATTTTAGAAGGAGAGGAAGAAGCAAAGCTTGTCAAAAACCTTCAACGAGGTTCTGGAAGATTCAGAGGTAAACTGTTGTTGAAATGCTTTACTTGTGGAAGAGTCAGTCATTTTGCAGCCAAATTTCCTCGTAAAAAAAAGCTTGATGAAGGTAAGGACCGACAAAATGAAATAGAAAATAGAATGTAAGTAAGAAGAGCTACTATACGCATGAAGATAGCAATGGTTTATCAAATAGTGATGAAGATGAATATGGTAATGATTATAGACTTTCGATGGATTTTGAAGATTATATTTTCTTGGATGCTTTAGATGAAGATGGTCTCTATGAAGAAATTTCTAAACTTAAAATATGTTCAGAAGAAAAGAGTATGATTATAGATACTCTAACATTCCAACTTGCTGAAAGGGAAAAACAAAATGAAAAGTTAGAATGTGAAATTGTGGGTCTAGGAAAAGATATTGAGAAAACAAAAGCTCTCAATCTTAGATTTGTTAAAGGCTCAAAAACTTTAGATGAAATTATCAAAGTGTAGTGTTCTCCTCTGATAAAGGTAGGTTTTGGATATACTGAAGAAGCATATCAAGCACAGAAGACATCAACCTCCAAAAGCTATCTTGATGTAGCAAGGAGAAGTGAACAGGTTGACAATCGTCAGCAAAGGCATAAAGAAGATCATCAGGTAAATCGGGTTCAATCTACTTCAAGGATGAACAAAAACTATAACCAACCACAAGTAATTTAGTCTCAATTTGCTTCAAGAATGAATGTCAATGGAAACTACAATCATCAGGTTAGTAGATTTGACAGTCGCAGGAATTTCTTTAATGGCCAATGTTTTTCATGTCATAACTTTGGACACAAAGCTACTCAGTGTGTTTCTTACAAGACCATCATGACTAGAGAAGCACGAAATCAAAGGAATGTGATTGGGATCATGAAAAGGACCTACAATAACTTTTGTTCTCTTGAAAATGAATTATAATTCTCTATCTGTAACAACTTAGGTCATGAAGATTTTGAGTGTAGGAGTAAATTTTGGCAAACATCTCAGAAGGAACAAGCTTCATTGGGTCCCAAAACATGGAGAAAGAAATAAATGCAAACAGAAAGATGTGGAATAGTGTTGTATGCAGAAGGACAAGAAAATCGGTGGTATATCGATAGTGGGTGCTCGAAACACATGACATGTGATAAATAAAAACTTCAGTTATATAATGCCTTAGACAAGGAAAAGAACGTCTCATTTGGTAATGACACTCCTGCAGTCATAAAAGGTAAAGGCTCTTTTCTCTTAAAAGAAAAGGTTAAAGCTACGAATGTTATGTATGTTGATGGTCTAAAGCATAACCTATTAAGTGTCAGTCAAATGTGTGATCAAGGAAATGAAGTATTACTTCGATCAAATGGATGTATTGTTCATGAGCTTGATACAGGAGAAATAGTGATCAAACGTGTAAGAACTCCAAACAACTTGTACATACTCAAGGGAGGACAACAACAATGTTATCTAAGCAAAAATGATGAACACTGGCTATGGCATAGAAGACTGGGGCATCTAAGCTTCCCTCAAATAAGAAAAGCATGCAGATACCAGGCAGTTCGTGATCTTCCAAATATCTGCATTCTAGAAAATACAATATGCAAATAATTTCAATTTGGTAAGCAAACCAAAACACATTTCCCTGAAAAGGAAGGATCAACTAGTAAGCCTCTTGAACTTGTTCATACGGACTTATGTGGACCATCAAGGAAAAATTCACCTCGTGGGGAAGAATATTTTATATGGTTCATTGACAATTTTTCAAGAATGTGTTGCATAGGACTTCTAAAGCATAAAGATGAAGCATTTGAAAAGTTCAAAGCCTTCAAATCTTTAGTTTAAAATGAATCAGATTGCAAAATCAAATGTCTAAGATTAGATCGAGGAGGGGAACTTACCTCAGATGAATTCTTTGACTTTTGTGAAGAACATGGAATTAGAAGGGAATTCTCTACTACAAGAAATCCTCAGCAAAATGCACTGGTAGAAAGGATGAACAGAACTGTTCAACAAATGGCTCTTGCTATGCTAGATGAGTCTGGAACTCCTGCAACCTTCTTGGGTGAAGTTGCATTTGTTGCCATCACTATTCTCAACAAAACAAACATTCGGGTAAAAAACACTCAAACTCCACATGAAATTTGGTATGGTAAGACTCTAACTATAAAATAAGTCAAGTTTTTTGGAAGAAAATGTTAGATCAAAAGAACTGATGAAAAACTTGGCAAGTTTGAACCTATAGCAGATGAAGGAATTCTCCTTAGTTACTCTTGCTAAAGTAAAGGATACAAGTGTTATAATAAAAAACTTGGGAAAATTGTTGAAAGTATTTATTTTAAAGTATTGATTTTGTGGTTGATGAAGCAGGCAAAATCCCAAAGCAGGCAAAAAATGAATATTATGAAGAAGATGAGGACTATCCTTCCACATAAAATTAGAATAATTCTGAAGAAGAAACCAATGAGGCACTAGAAGAATAGATAAGGGTAGAAGAAAAGACTCCATCCAGGTATGTTCAGAAGAACCATCCAGAAACTCAAATTTTGGGGCAGAAAGAGGAAAGTGTGCAGACAAGAAGAACTAATATAGAAGCTTCAAGCTATCTAGCATTGCTTTCCTTCGTCGAACCGCAAAATGTAAATGAGGCATGCAAAGATGAATGTTGGGTCAAGGCCATGAATGAAGAACTTGAGCAGATTGAAGATAACAATACTTGGGAATTGGTTCCTAGACCTAACGATAAGAAGGACATAGGAACCAAATGGATATTCAAAAGAAAGCTATATGAAAGTGTAGAAGTCATTAGAAACAAGGCTAGACTTGTTTGTAAAGGGTATGCTCAACAAGAAGGTATAGACTTTGAAGAAACTTTTGCACCTGTTGCTAGACTTGAAGCCATAAGAATGTTCCTTGGTTGTCTAGCTTTCAGAAGTTGAAAGTATATTAAATGGATGTGAAATCTACCTTTCTTAATGGAGACCTAGAAGAGGAAGTATCCAACCAAAATGGATTCATCCTTGGAAATGATCCAAAACTTGTATGGAAAGTCAAAAAGGCTCTCTTGGGTCTAAAACAAGCTCCAAGGGCCTGGTATTATTGTCTTGACAAATACCTTCATCAACAAGGTTTTTCAAAAGGATCTGTTGATAGCAATCTATATATAAAAATTGACAATGATAAATTGCTAATACTTGTTGTGTATGCTGATGATATCATTTTTCGTAGCAATGAAGAAGCCATGAGTAAAAAATTTTCTTTGGTAATGTAGAAAGAATTTTAAATATCCTTGCTTTGTGAGCTCATATATTTTCTTGGTTTACAAGTTCAACAAAATAAAGATGGTATTTTTCTATCACAAACCAAGTACCTCAAGAAGATCTTGAAGAAATATGGCATGGAAGATTCTAAACTAGTATGTACCCCTATGGTAATAGGATGCAACCTCAATACAAATGATGAATCAACAATAGTACATCAACCAACCTATAGATCCATGATTGGTAGTCTGCTCTATCTAACAGGTACCAGACCAGACATCAACATGTAGTAGGAATAGTTGGAAGATTTCAAGAAAATCCAAAGGAAGCACACCTTCAGGCAGTTAAAAGTATTTTCAAATATCTTCAAGGAACACAAAACTTTGGTTTATGGTATCCTAGGGATACAAATCTTACACTTCATGCATATACATATGCAGATTGGGTAGGAAGGGAGGATGAAAGAAAGAGCACTAGTGGTGGTGCATTCTATATGGGTTGCAGAATAGTATCTTGGTTCAGCAAGAAACAAAGTTCAATTGCATTATCTACAATTGAAGTAGAATATGTGGCTGTTGCATCTTGCTACATACAACTCCTTTGGATGATGCAATCCTTGCAAGACATTTTGGTCACATGTACTCCACCAATCTCCATTCCTTGTGATAATACAAGTGAAATCAGTATTTCAAATAATCCAGCCATGCATTCCAAGACCAAGCACATACCTATCAAATATCATTTTCTCCATGAACAAGTGCTTGAACAAAAGGTCAAATTGGAGTGTGTTCCCTCCAAAGAAAAGGTTGTTGATATATTCACCAAACCACTGCCCAGAGAGACATTTGAATATCTCAGACAAAAGCTGGGAGTATTTGATGCATCATCTTGCTGTTGAAACCTATCTGATTCAAGGAAAAGTGGTTGTAAACAAGTTTCATGAAGCATATCCACGTACATACGCTGGTTGCTATGGATACAATTGCGTACATGTTGGTTTGAAGAATAACAATGGGCCAGACTCAGGATGAAAAGAGTCTTATGTGGGTCTGACAGAGACCATATGACACAAGTTAAGGGGGAGCATATACTTCTAATAATACATTTTTGGCATTATGTTAAAAGATCTTGGTGCAATTTCACAGTTGTCTTTTATTCAGGTGGAACAGGTGCAGAGGGAGATCATGGTTACAGATGGTGTTTGACAGATGTTGCTGATGATAGTTGCTGATAAGTATCTTGTTTTAGATATTTTGTCTCTATGTCATGTATATCTTTTATTATCAAGGTCATGTAACGACCTATTTTGTTTCCTCAATATGCCTGGGATGGATGATGTAATGTTCTTGTTTTGTCATGTATAAACTTTTGATATATCCTCAATTGGTTGGGAGATGGATGTATGTATGATTCTTTGGTGATAGGAAGGTCATTTTTGATGTATAGAGTCATGTTCTTCTTGTAGAACATCTTTTTGCAGACCTTTCTTACAGTTAGGGGGAGCATGAATAACATACTTCAGCATATCAAAGAATTCAGCATGTACTCAGGGGGAGCATAACCCTTTCCCCTTGATGACAAAGGGGGAGAGTGACTTGGGGTTGCCATCAAGTCCAAAGGGGGAGATTATTGGCATTATGACACAGGTTTGGTGCTATGACATAGATGTTTTCCTTGACAGCAACTCACTTAGATGACAGATCATAGTTCAGGATCACACAATGAAGGAAAAAAAGGTATATGTAGCTTCCCCTTAACCAAACCGTGTATACATGCGGGTTGGTAGACCAAAAGGCGCGTATGTGTATACATGCACTTTAATGCAAGGAAAAGCATGTACATGTTGGAAAACTTGGTTTTGGTCCATGGAATTTGGTCCTTGGTATTTTGGCCAATGGTATTGGTCCAAGGTATTGATTCTAAGTGTTTTTGGACGATGGTATTGAGTAACGCCTAAGACTATAAAAGGACGAGGAGATCATTAGGCAAGAGCACTTAAGTATTGAATATCTAATGAAAAGCAAGATCTAGAACACTAGTCATTGGGTTATTGTGCATAGTTAGATCTGAATCAAGGAGGAACCTGAGTGCTTGAATAAGGATAAGTTCTATTGATGGGTCGAGATCTTAAGGCTTGAAGAGAAGTATCTTTTTATGGTTTTTAATCTTTGATCTAAATAATTGGCGCATGTTGTAATCTGTAAATCTGATGATCTAGGTATAACTGATGTTTGAATAGTGGAAAAGGTTAAATCATATTTTATAGATCTGTACGTAGGTTCAATATAGTAAAGGTGCATATACATGGTGGTTCGACACTTCAAAACTGCGTATATGCAGGTTCGCCTTGAGAAAAGTGAGTATGCATGCAGGTTCGACACATTGAAGTAGCGTACACCTCATAAAATATTATTTAGCTACTTCTGTTTACTGTTGCAATGTTCTAGATTGGGTTCTGGTTACTATTACTATGTTCTAGTTACTGTTATCACTCAGGTTGTCCCTTAGCTCTTGAAGGGATACGGCCGAGGTAACCACAAACCAATCTTTGGACTCCTCGTTCTAGCCCACCTGCAATCAGAGAGGGCTCTCTCTTAGTGTTTTAACCTTGTTGATGATGATTTTAGGCTAGTTGTCGGGTTCAGGTTTGTTATTTGTGTTTGGATGGAAGGAAGATGCTTTCAAGTAGAGAGGCAACTCATAAAATGATAAGTTTCAAACCATTGGGCATGGAGTCATGGGTCAGGATTGTCAATGCGTTTTCTTGGTCACAAGAGGAATATGGAGTGGGATAGCTGCACATAAAACAACTTTCAAACTAAAGATGAAAGGAAAGTTAGGAATGAGAGGCACTTAAGAATCTCTCACTCAGCTTGATAGAGGGAAGGATGATCTCTATCTAGGGGCAATGAAGAATCCCTGGATAACAGTCATGCGTCAGAAGGTTAAGGCAAACATGAGCCATGCAGAATTTATATTTATGCCTAAACAGAGGAAAACATAAAGAAAAAACAAAAATTGAGCATAGAGTGCATTTAAAAAAATTCTAAGCTAATCTTGTTTTCTGCTGTTTAGATGGTAACTTATGAATGGAAACTAGAGGTAAGAAGCACTTATTGAGTTATGCAACAGCACGAGAATTCCATAATCACTCTTCAACCGTTAAACACAGTGAACAATCCATTCTCCAAATCTCATAAGCAGTCTTTGATTATAGAAACTATCAGGTATTACAGTGCGAGTCTCTCCTGGAGCAAAATCAGCTTAAGATAGCTTGTTGACCAACCAACCAAGCAACCAACACTTAATACAGTATTGAGGGCTGTCTTTATAGTGCAAATATCTCAAACTATTTATTACAATTGACCTAAAACAGGTCTGCAAAAAGAGCTTTCTAAACCTAAAATTGTGCCAAAATTAAATGCAGGTAAATATCTATTGAACTGTGTCAGATGTAGCTGGGTCAAAAAGAGTGCAATGTGGCCCTTGGTGCCTCGATGCAGCACTGCTGGAATAAGTATGCTTTGGGATTTGCAGTTCTGTTCTGGTGTGAGTTAAATGTGCAATAACCGTGATTTGAGAGTTTTGAGTGGCCTCGCCCCTTTCTTTGACTTTGCTGGAAGGTATTTAATTTTCACTTGCTTTGGGCCGCTGCTAAGATTTTCGCTGTTACTCTTCGCCACTTTCTGATACTCTTTGACATGCTTTCTCTCTGCAAATTTGATCTGATACTCTTTAATCTCTGTCTCTAGTCTCTGCCTGTCTTCAAATCCATTTCATCTGGCAAAATCGGGCAATTTCGGGCTTTTTTGGTGCAAAAAGGGCCAAGGAATCAAAAGATTCCCTAAATATTCTCCAATATCGCTCATTTTCCATAGCGATGTGCGATTAGCACTTCGCGCTAATCGCACATCGAAAACTGCCTTCGTTTCTCGTTCCGGAGCTCCGAAGCTCGACTTTCGCGCTTGCGCGTTTTTTCCCTTTTTCTGGATGCTGACGTCAGCTGTACGACGGATGATGTCAGCGAGGTGACATGGCAGGGTGACTTATATGTTACTGCGATGCGATAAACTTCTTCCGATGCGATCGCAATATCGCATCGGCGGAGAACGAGAAGGTACTTATTTTGGAAATGCGATGTTTGCACTACCGATCGTCGATATCGCGATATCGCATCGGGCAAAAAGGAAAGGGGCACACCTATGTGGAAAAAATATTGCGATATGCCGATGCGAGATGACTCACCAGGACCGGAAGAATATTAAGGCAATCGGCAAGGGTTTATTGCGATCGGAAGGAGTGAAGATGTGCTTTTGAAGGGTATTTGAGGTCTTGGAAGGGGTTTGATAACCTAAAGAGGAATTTTATGCTTTGGAAGGAGTCCAGTGCATTAGAAGATGGTTTGAAGGGGCAGCATGAGGGTTCTTGCCAAGTTTCAGATACACTGAGCAATTCCCAAAGGTACTTATGGTTATTTTCAACCAGAGGGAGGGGATTATTTACATAAGGGGATTATCTTCATAGTTTTAGTAAGGGGATGGGGAAAACATAGGGAGTTAAATAATAATGTCAGCAGTTAATATGGAGATGATAAGAAAGTGCTAAGTTTCAGAGATATTAGGCTTCAAAAGGGGAGATAGAACCTTATAGAGAAAGTAAGGATCCTCCTTGAGTGAAGGAAATCTTCACCCAGGCTAATGACATGGAAAATGATGAAACTAAGAGATATCAAGCAGATCTTGATTTCTTTTGGGGAAATTAGTTAATGATTTCGGGAAGATGGAGAAAGGGAAGTTAGTTATGCCTGGTTTGAGCTCCTTCATATGAAAAATGCTTGATGACTGTGATCTGAGTAGAGATGATACTTTAAAACATGGTAATGAACATACATCAAGATTCTGCAACCTCAAAACTACCTACCCAGCCTACTTACCTAACATTTTTTCTTCTTTCAGTTTGGGTGCACTTAGACTTGCAGACCCAGCATTTCAGCTTTTCTTTATATGCCTTCCTATCTACAAACTACCCTTATTTCTTCCAAGGGCCATGATTAAGCAGTTGGGCTCCTTTGATTCTCTACCTATTTAAGAATCTGCCAAGATTAAGCTGTTTGGACAGATTTTCATTCTCTATATTCTAAAACAGGAAATTGAAACCTAGGGAGACCAATATTAGACTATTTGGACCTCCCTTTAGCTGAAAATTCTACAAAACTAGAAAGACTCTTCAAAATTAGAGAGCAATTAGATGAACTCAAGGTAGCATTCTTTCCTTGTTGACTGCTTAGCAAATATGGAGCATTGCAGCATGCGAAGTATGACATATTTGGCCTGTAAAAATGTCAATCATGAAATATCAGTAACCTGCTGCAGCAGGAGGCTAACAGTGGCTCCACTTGGGGATGGCTTTTCCTTGTGAGAAGCCAAGAACAGCATGTCAGGCTGCCTCGATTCTTCTGTTATTGCTCTGCTTTGGACTTCTTAGTGCTGGCTATTGGATTGATTTGAACTTTTGGATTGCTAGCAGCACTTTCCCTTAACTGTTTTGTTGTTAAATTATGAAGCACCGCCTGCTTTCTTCTGTGTGCCTTAGCATTATGGACTCTTACAACATAAAATCAAAGTGCTGATATTTACAAATGTTCTGTGTATAGAAAATAACCCCGCCTATTCTTTTCAGTCAAAAAGGATTATTGTAGTGTTTTAGCATTCGACCATTGACAGGGCCTTCTTCAGCTGTGCTGTCATCTAGAGATCTGAGAAAATAGGTATTATTGCCTTGCACAGCGTTGGTAATGTATGGACCTTTCCACAGAAAATCGAATTTTGCATGTTTGCCCTTGTCCTCTCTTCGTGAATCCCATCTTAGAACTTTGTTGCCACCCAGAAATCCTCTGCTTTGGCCTTTTTATCAAAGACTTGCTCTCTGGTTTGCTGAAGATAAATGGTTTGATTAACTCTTCTATGCATGTCATTGGTTCAGCCTGAATTTCTTGCAACAGTTTAATAGTAGGAATGCCCAAAGATGAAGGAAATTTGGCTTCCATGCCATATACTAGTTCATAAGGGCTCATCCCAATGGATTTCTTGGTGGAAAGTCTGTCTGCCCACGGAGCATTTGTGAGCTTCCTATGCCAGTTCTTTTTGTTTTCCTCCAGCAATTTCTTTATGATATTGATGAGGCTTTTGTTGGAAGATTCGGCCAAGCCATTACCTTGAGGTAGTAAGCTGTGGAGTGGGCTAAGGTAATGTGGTATTTATGACATAAGTTGATCATGTTTTTGGATTTGAAAGAAGCAGCATTGTCAGTGATGACTTTCTCAGGGCAGCCGAATCTAGAAAGGATATTGCTCTCAAGGAATTGGATAATGGTGGAGTCGTTGTCTTGCCTACATGGGATGGCTTCAATCCACTTAGTGAAATAATCGATGGCTGTTAAAATCCACTTGTGTTGGCCTGAGGAAGAGGGATGAATTTCTCCAATGAAGTCGAGACCCCATTGTTGAAAAGGTTTCTCGGTTGAAATGGGCTTAAGGGGCAAGGGAAGTAATTTTCTTTTTCCTTCAAAGATTTGGCATTTGTGGCATGAAACAACAAACTTCTTGACATCTGCAAATAGAGAGGGCCAATAGTAACCAGCCCTTAAGATCTTGTCAGCTGTGGACTTCCAATATAAGTGTCCTCCACAGTCCCCTGCATGGAATTCTTTCATGATGCTGTTAGTTTCATTTATAGTTAGACAATTAAGCAAAATACCTTCATGATTTTTCCAAAACAAAGCACCGTCTATGACACAAAACTTTGAGGGTTTCATCCTTAAAAACCTCTTCTTGGTTCTGGACAATCCTGGGGGAGCACACAGGTTTAATAATACAAAGCAAATGTCAGCATACCATGGGGATTGCAAAAAGGTTTCACTGATCTGTGGAGTCGCCAGCTCCGGTTCATTGTCCAGTTGATTAATGTCTAAGGCTTGGAAGTTTTTTTCGGACATTAGTTTGGCTAAACCTTGTCCTTTTATCAGCTTGGTGGGTTTTATTTTAATGTCATATTCAAGGATGCTGGCAATCCACTTGCCTCTTTTGCCTTTCTAGTCCCTCTTGAGTTAATATATCCTTTACAACAGCGTTAGGGACATAGGCAATCACGTGGGAGTACAAGATGTAAATTCTGAAATCTTTGATGGCTTTGACCAGGGCATAGGCCTGCTTTTCCATAATCTGATATTTCAAGGGTGCATCTCTCAAAGCTCGGCTGAAGAAAGCAATTGGCTTCCCGTTGCCATGATCATCTTTTTGCAAAAGGAAAAAATGATAAAGTCTTTGTCGAATTGAGGACTGGTGAGGACGGGCGTTTGAGTTAAGGCAATTTTTATACTCTCAAAAGCCTGCTTGGTTTCAAGAGACCATTTTACCTTGGCATCCTTCTTCAACATGTTGCTCAATAGCCTTATTAGCTCAGTTAGGTTTGGGATAAATCTCCTTAGGAAATTGATCTTTCCAAGGAATGCTTGCAGTTCTTTTATGTTTCTTGGATAGGGGATTTGGAGGATAGCTTGAATTCTTTTAGGATCAATTCTAATCCCATCTTTTGATATGATATGGCCTAGAAGCTTGCCTTCCTCAAGGGCAAACAGGGACTTCTTGGGATTCAAGGAAATGCCATATTTCCTGCATGTCATGAAAATTTGCCTTAAGTGCTTAAGGTGCTCTTGGTCAGATTTGGAGAATGGGGTCAGATCATTAAGGTAAACTACAAGGAAATCATGTATCTCCTTGGCAAATGCAATATCCATTGCCCTTTGGAAGGTGGCACCAGCGTTTTTCAGCCCGAAAGGCATTTTAACGTACATAAATGTTCCCCACGGTGTGGTAAAGGCTGTCTTGTCCTGGTCATCCGAGTGAACAAGTATCTGATTAAATCCTGAAAATCCATCTAGTAAAGAAATTTTAGAGGAACCGACTACCCTTTATAAGATATGGTCCATTTTGGGCAGAGGGTAGTGGTCTTTTAGAGAGACCTGGTTTAAGTTTCTCAAGTCTACACACAGTCTTATCTCTCCTGTTTTTTTCCTAGTGGGAACTAAATTAGATACCCATTCAGAGAATCTGATGGGTGCAATTATGCCTGCTTCAAACATTCTCTTTATTTCCTTTTCAATAAGGGGAAGAAGCATGGGGTTGATTCTTCTAAGTTTCTGTTTGAACGGTTTTTTATTTGGTTTTAAGGGAATGGTATGTTGGATCACTGAGGTGTCATAGGACTTCAAGTCCTCATAACTCCAGGAAAATACATCTTGGAATTCTTTGAACAAATCCACGTATTTCGGTTTTTGATCGGGGGGCAGATTTTTGGACAACTTAATCATTCTAGGCTGCTCTGCTGTTCCTATGTTGTCTTCTTCTATAGTAGCATTCAGAGGCTCCATTTTTGGCTTTTTGGGCACATCATTGTCATCAAACATGTCTTCCAATGGACTAAGGCCGGCAAGTAGAAAATTACTCTTTAGATCAATAAACTCATCCTTTGTTTTGGTTGTTTCCTCTGAACACACTTGTTTCAACTGCTCTATGTTTGCCTTGTTAAACACAGTTGGGTTAAGGATTTGTTTAGCTGTTGCAGCTGTTACAGTCAGGTGATTTTCTTCTGCTAGATGTTGTGAGTCGGTCATGGCATCCATGTCAATGTTTGTGTTGGAAAATTCGCCCTCAAGAGTTAGGAAATTGTTAATCTGGGCATCATTTTGAAATACCTGCCAATCCTTGACATTGTTAGGGACCGAAGGTCTGTGTTTTATTTCAGCAGTGAAATGGTGATTTGGTTCCAAGGGAAGCTTGCATGTGCTAGCAAAGGTTGCTAGACTGTGGGCATGAATATTATGATCTCTTGAAATTTTGGCAAGCTTGAATTCACTGAGGGAATTGAGTATTTCGGTGGCAGCAGCTCTGTAAGCTCTCATTCTACTGTCGTTAGTAACAAAGTTACCTTTCATTTGTTGTATAATCAAGTCGGAGTCACCTAGGATGGACACTTTTGTAGCTCTTAGGATTTTGAGTAGTTTAAGGCCTAAGAGAAGAGCTTCATACTCTGCCATGTTGTTGGTACATCTGAAATTGAGTCTATAAGCATGGCCCTCTACGTGATTATCATGTGTGTTGTAAATCCATACTCCTACCCCTGCACCTAACTTGTTGACAAAACAATCAAACTCTAAATACCATGTGTTTTCTTCTTTGAGATTTGTATTGAGAGTTTCAGTTTTATGAGGATTGGGCAGACTTACAATTATTGTTTCAGGATGTTCTTCTTGCTGTTTGTTGGTTGCCTTGATTGTTGAGACGATTTCATGGGTGTTGGCAACCGATTCCTCATTGATGTATGTTTCTTGTTCCAAAGATAACGGCTTATCATCAGTTGGAGGGCTGATATTATCATTCAATAAAATAAAAGAATCCATATCGGAATGGATTGAGTAAATTGGAAAATTTTGGGGCTTTTCCTCACTGCTTACCACATACTTCATTAGCGTTTCTCTATACAGTCTCTTTGGTTGCCCAAAGACAGATATAGTGGCATAAGAGAGGTCACGTTGAAGGGATCCTTGCAATTTTGCTCCCCACGATCTGGATAGGAGCATGCCATACTTTGTGGGAATGTCAGCAACTACTACGTCCATTAGGATTGTCTTGTTGGGGAATTGGAATAGAGACACACAAAGGTCTTTAATCAAGCCTAAAAATTTGACTTGACTTGAGTCAAAAGAATACAAATATTTGTACGGTCTTGTGACATCAAGGTTCAACCTTTCCATTACAGCTTTGGGCATAAGGTTATGTGAAGCACCTGAGTCAAACATGGCATTATGCAATATTTTGTCATGTATGTGCAGACTGACATAAAAAGGTGGAACAGGTCCATATGTTGATTTTTCGTTAACTTCTGGACCAAACAGCAGCTCAGGGGTATCGTCTAAAACGTTTACATCATCCCTTACTTCTGGTAGTTGAAGTGAGCTTTGAATTTGTTGCCTATATACATCATGTTTGGCAAGTTCTGAGAGGGGAATGGATATCTTGAGTTTTCCGATCTCTGCTTCTAAACTGAATGGTTTTTTCAATGAGTTCTTGGCATTGATGGTGGCAGATTTCTCTTTTTCGGGCACACTCTCTATGTTTTCTTTTGGAATGTCAATGTTATGATGAATGACAGTTTGTGGTTTTCCTATTTTGGGAGGATTTTTCGGAGTGCTGTTCAGATTTTCTTTTGGGGAGGAAAGAGGTAGAGGCCGATCAATAGGAGGTTGTGTGTCAGTTATATCCTCCACAGTCACCTAATGCGGGTTTGGGACAGAGCTATCAACTGGTTGAGTTATAGTGACATTGTCTTTAATTTTGCTGGGCTATTTGCTATCTTTTGTTCTGCTAGATGCGGGGACATCAATGGTCCTCGTTCTCAATTTGTATTGTTTGTGTACCTCGTACACAGCAGTATCATAGCCTTGTTTGAAATCGAAAGACTCTCTCGACTTGGTGTGAAATTGTTTTACATCAGGGTATGGTCGGTCTTCTTCAGTAAGAAATATTTTCTGTTCATTTTCCGAATCTATCAGGTTCATCTGAGTTCCATCTGTGGGCTCAGTGGATGTAGATGCCTCCGCATAGTTTTCTTGGAAAGGAGGTGTCATGCGGAAAGAGTTAATCTTGTGGACAAAACCAACCTCCCTAGAAGCCTAAGACTTTCTAGTGACAAACAAGACAATTAAGAGAAATCCTTCTCTAAACATGCATTTATCACACGAGAAACCAAGTGTTTTAGATCCTACCTGTAGTCCAACGCTGTTGTAGTAGTCCAGCCTCGTCGATTCGGATGAGCTCCTCCTTCACTTCGAAACCTGCATTCAATAACAATCAAACGATTACATAGCACCTGAATATCCCATAAAATAAAACATATTCAACATATAGACCAAGGAGTATATGAAACAACTCATTAATAACAAATTGTTGAGAAGAATGGACTTATTTGTATTAGTAGGAAACAAAAGAAATCATTACAACCTGAGCCTTGGTGTTGTGCAAGTTCCTCCCAGGGTCCAGCAAGAGTTTTCCTTTACTTCGATAAGCTCACCCACTCCAAATGAAACAAGAAAGGATGGTAATCTCTCCTCACAAGCTTCTACAAGGAAGTCCTAATTCCAGCAGCATCTACCCTTTGGAATGTTCAGCTTTCAAACTCCCCTCCTCTGGCCCAATGCTTGTATTTATAATGTTTTAGAGGAAGTTAATCAGGTCCAACATCAATGGGATAAGCCCCTCTTTTGGATGGGGTAGCTCCGCTCTTGATGGGATAAGTTCCTCTTTCATAGGGATGCATGAACCATCTGGAGGCGCTCAATACACGTCAAACAATCTTCTAGAATGTTCTAGAAATGACCACAAGTAACTTTTTTAAGATGAAACTCGCGCCTTTTGACCTTTATAGGAGTACGCACCCATCCCTTGGCTTACAGAGCGTACAAGTATGCAAGTACAATGAGCTTGGGATGCGTACACGCAGGCAAGGTAGAGAGAACCTGCGTACCCAGAGATAAACATGATTTTTAATGACTTTCTCTCTTTTTGGAAGTTTGAAATGGAGAGCAGAGGTATAAGGCTTGACAAGGAGGATAATATGACTATTGATGGAGCCATATTAACTGCAGATAGTCATGGTGACAAATTTCAGTGTAACAAATAGCCTTGGGGATGTTGGAGGAGTTGGAATGACCAGTGTATAGGTTGTTTAAGGGGGTGAAGAAATTATTGATGTTTGAGGTGTATAAGGAGTGTATGGAGGTGAAACCACTAAAGATTTATGATCAGAGATGGCGGGCTGCACAGGAATGGTGGAAATAAAAGGAATTTCAGTAGGAATTTTTGAATTAGACACAACAACAGATGAAGCAAGAGTAGAAGATGTAGATTCTAAGAACTTGGGAATATTAGTAGCCACAATTCAAGTTTGGAGATTCAAAATATAAGCGTCAATTGATAGATTTTTCCTTTGAGTTTCAAGATCCTTGACAAACTCAGGATTTAGTGCAGTAGCACCAACGACACTTTCAGACTTAGTCTCAAACAAACAAAACTCAAATCTTTCATCAAATGGAAGATCTTCAAGATATTCAAAAATGACCAAGCATGAACGAGATCTAAACACAGGAATCAGAAAACTTTCTTGGTGAAGAATTCTTGGAATAAGATTTGGGTTTCCATACACGGGAGAAGGATCAGGATCAATTATTTGCTCTGGTCTATTGTCTGGAAGCCAGTGTGTTGGTTTATTCCCAAAAATCAAATTGACATTACAATCTTGTCATCCTACTAAATTCTAAACTCATCATCCAAAAGTCTAGAATTATTTGATGTACTGGGGCAATTTTCAAGTCACATGTTCAGATTATAGGACTATACCAGAGATTGATTCAAGCTGCTTTTATCTACTTATGCACTCACAAAGCAATGTGTAGTTCAAAGGCTTCCTGGCATAACTTCAGGCTCCATCTATATTTTATAAAGCAAGAACACTAACAAACAAATAATCTTTTCTTGCCCAGTATGGTCGCCACTATGTTAGGGCCTAAATCTACCTTATGCTGAGAAAGGTAGAATCTAGGGTAACATCAAACCATGCTTAACCTGGTAGCTAGCCCTACCAGGTCAGGAGAGGGATCTCTCTTTGTCAATCTCAGGAAAATATAGCAAATGAGGCTTGAGATAACTGATATAAAGACTAATTTTAGGCTAAGTATGTGCTCAGAGGAGTTTGATTGAATTTGATGATGTTTTATTGGCTCAAAAGTGAAAGGCAGATTTGGGTCTAGGGAATGGACTCTGTTTTGCAAAGGTTTCTATGGGGCGTGGTAGGAAAATTCTTTAGTAGTTTAAATTGAATGAGATGGAGAGTCTTAGGATTGGTGGGGAGTTGGAAAGGGCATGAGAGTCTCAGGGATCCTCTTCAAATAGTAGAAAACATAAATAACCAAACAAACCCTAGTTAGAGCACTGCAATTTCAATGATTTCTACCTTTATCCCTGATTCATATAGTTTAGGTAAAAAAGAGAGAAAATGACATGCATAAATAGATGTAAAACTTGAATTATAGAAGAAGACACTATACCAAATCAATTTACCACAAGAATCCCACAAAAGGATGCAAACCCTGGTCTATTCCTTTGTCAAACTGCAGAGATGAATGTACAATGCTTCTCAAAGCTTTCACAAAAGTCCAACCTTGACAAATTAATGAAAAAAGTACTAGATATAGACAACAAACAACTCATGCTAGGCTTTAGGGGTCAAAATCATGAGTTTAGGAGTTGTTCCAACAAGATCTAAACTAAGAACTAAAAAGTAGGCAGTGGAACAACTTGCCTCTAAAATCTAGGAAAATGATTCATTCAGTTCAAAACTACCTTTTCATGATGTATCTACCTCCATGAGTGAATTTTCAACATTTTTACATCAAATTCCATCAAGTTACATCAAATTACATCATGAGTTTGACGATGAGAGAGAGAAAAGTCAAACTGAGAAAAAACTAGGCAAAAACAGAGTTTTTTTTGGCAAAAATGACATTTTTTCATCCTGTGCGCCACACCTGCTAGGTACACTGCACCTTGACCCAGGTGTGTCGCGCCTTAGGAATTCTCACAGTTTGCAGAAAATTCACTCCTTCGGCTCAAAAACACGATTTAACACTTGTTTTTTCTTCTTTGGCACACAAATGAGCTTTTTAACATGAAAAAGACTTTATATACAAATAATTTTCATTTTCACTTATAAAAACCCACTTTTCTAATGTTAGGATTACACTTTGTCTTTTAAAACTCAGTTTTGGCATTTCGACTGCTTTTTACCTTTGATGGACTAAATGCTTTGACTTTTTCGACTTTTTACAGGAGCTGGAATGCAAAAACTTGGCAAGGTGACTAGGTTGCACCTTACAGTTATTACATATAGGAGAAATGAAATTACATGAAATTTTGTACATAAAATATAAAAAACTCTGTTTTTCCTCAAAACAGGGTTTTGAGGAAAAATCAATCACTGAGCATGTGATTATTGAAATTTTTTATTTCTGAGACTTTATTTGACCTCCTCATGCACCTGCTGACCATTATTGAGCTTTTACAAGACCTTGAGGACAAACCCTAGACCTAATGAGACATAAAACCCTAAAAATGACTTTTTACAGATGTAAAGACAAAAATGATTGTAAATGACTTGAAAATGGGCCAGCAGGTAAAGATCATGAGGGAAAAATTTATAAAATTCCACTGCCATCAGATGATCCATGATCCTAATGGAATGCACTTGACCAAATGAGATGACTAAAATGTGATGCAATAAGGGAATTTTGATCACTAATGGAGGGATGAAGATGCCGACGTTAACACCTATCTCCCTCAGAAAATTGTGCAGTTTTCCTAGTCGATCATCCCGACATTCGACCAACTGTTCATCTCAGAAATTGTGTAGTGTTCATGGGAAAGCCTTTCACTGCATATCAGTCAGCTCATCTCCAAAATTTCATAGATATAATCAACAGGGCAGTCTCTCGACCTTAGTGCTATTTTCCTTGCGAGCAACCCCTAGCAGCACACTATGAACTCCCTCCAGGAATTGCACAGTTCTTGCTACCAATGAGTCCAACTACCAACTGGCAATTTTGTCTGGGAATTGCACAGTTTTGGGTACCAATGACCTAGCAACCTCTGAGAATTGTGTAGTTTTGGCTGCCAGTCTCCCAAGCAGTTCCTCCAAAAACCAACACAATCCCTGCCTACTGACCCTTCATGTAGCCTGGCCTATTCCTTTGGAAAACTGCACAAATTTGGCTATCCAACCCTACTACCCATTCATTATGAGAAATGCACAGAGCATACTTGCCTTACCTTCCAGCAACCTAGACTGTCCCTCCCAAAATTTGTGCAATTTTTCCTCCCACCTGAGCCAAGGCTCGAAGAAAGTCACAGTCGTCTCAGATTTCCCGTCTCCATCACTCAGTGACTCTTGTACAGTTTTCATCAGCAGTGCCTGGAGCCATCATCCCGCTTCACAACCTTATTGCCTCTCCTGATCACCTGCATCCAAAATGATCATGTGTCATGGTAGACTAGGAGGTTTTGGATTTGATGTCGTCTCTTCATGAGTGATTGCAAGTACAGGTACATCAACTAAACATGGAAGGACGACAAGTGGGATGAAATAAGGGATCACATGCATAATGATAGGTTTACCAATAAATGAACGAATGAAGCATTCAAAGTGGACGATTGTAACAAACATTCACCTTCGCGAACAGATGATCCTATCAAGCCCTCCAACATGCTAAAGCTTCATCAAGAAAACCAAGGACCATTGAAGACTCCGCGCACTTCGCCATGTGGAGGTGAAGCTATGATACACCATGAAGACATCCATCACCCAGCAGCACTATAGCTCGACATGCACTCCAGCAACAACATGAATGTACTAGCATTGTCATGTCAAGTCATGTCGAGCCACGTCATGAGTCATGTCACCCACATCTCCACTATGGGCTTGTTGTCAATCAATGTGATGTAATGTGGAAATCCAAGAGACCCACTTGTTCAAAAAAGATTCATGTAAGTTGATAATTCATGGAAGTCAAACAGTCATGAAGGCAATTGAACAACAACAAGGGCCATTTTCACCCTTGGCTATAAATACCCCCTCATTTGTACATGTAAAGGACTTTTCATCTCAACTCCTCCCACATAGCTAAGAGAGTCTATAATCATTTATTTGAAGAGTGGATAGTGGCTCCAATGCCCTGCACTTAGGGTTAGTGATGTATGGTGTAATGATGTGTCTTGGAACTTTTTCTTAATTCGGAAGCCTGCTGACAGGCCAACATATTTTCACAAATGTATTGTATCTGTTGTAAGATTCATATTTAACACTTGTAATGCATGTTTCTTTAACCCGTGTTCTACATATGAACTATTTCATTTGTTGTAATGCACAATTTATTAATGGAAATGTGTTTTATATGTTGTTAACATTGTGTTGCCTATGTAGACTACTCCCTTGGACACGAGACAAACCTTTCACATGAAGCTTGTTGTAACAACCATTGCAATCATTTGGAATGATTTGTGAGTGTTTTATGTGTTATCTTACCTTGTATGTTGTGACTGCCGCATCCACGTGGACTGCTCAGCCAAATGTTGTGCATGTCCTATTTTGTTGTGTTCCTAGCAGTGTTGGGACTACTCCCAATCGACCTGGAACTCACTCTCACCCTTTTCCTTGACAGCGAAAGAACCATTGACACAAGTGACACTTACACTCACCAGGCACATGAACCTCACTTCTCTAAGTCAAAGCAAACCACTCTCATGGGCTGACAAGCAAGAGTTGAGGCAAATCCTTAAGACAACGACAATTGGGCCATCATACTGGATGGGATTCCCCCACCAAACGGTGTGAGGTCTAGTTGGGACTTCATACTGGGGTGAACCTTTGAACGTTTTTGGGTCCAACACTGTCAACATTTTTGGCCCTAGAAGGAGAGAAGCCAGTTGTACATGGCTGAAATTCCCCTCACACTCACTCATCAACCATCTAGTCAAGGCAGTAATTCACACTCCCTCTCACCTACACGTGATTCTGCAGTCGGTTACTCCTCACCTCCCAAAATTGAACAAAAGATTCCATAACAACACCTTTACTCTGTCTGTCCCATCACTCACGAGTTCGCGAAAGAAGTCAGACTGATCCTAGGCATACAACACCTTCCACATGCATCAAAGAAGTCAAAAGCCACTCCCAGAGGAGTTGTTGTGTCATCAATGGAAGAAGGAGTCCTTGCCACACTTGAAGGTTTGGTAGAAGCTATTGAAGATGGAGAGGAACCTTCAGCCTTCAGGGAAGGCAAACAAGACACTCTTTTGATCTTGGGATCAAACTCTAGTACAGGAGGCGGAGGGGAAGGTAGTAGAGGAGGTGGAGGTGTTGACAAAGCAATAGACTCAGAGCTGGAACCATCAGACTCTGAAAGAGAGGAAGAGGACGAATAAGAAGAAGAGATGGTAGACCCAAATATTGAATGGATGACCCAGTGACCATTGGCTCTCCCAGTTTCTCTACACAAGATGCTGAAGCGAACAGAGAGAATGAACATCAAGTTCAACCTTGACAGCATGGTGAAGGTAGAAGATCATTTAAACAACTTCTACCTGCAACTATAAACCATTGAAGTACAGCATGATGATGTAGCTTTTTAGATTGTTCCCATGTACCTTGGATGGTTGCACAGCTGCGTGGTATCACAAACTTCCACCAAACTCCATACAGAATTGGGGTGCATTCAAACGCATGTTCCTTAAAATTTATTTTGATGGTAAGACCCCAACTATGTTACCAAAAGAATTGGGTAGCCTAAAGATGGAGGGGAAAGAAAAGGTAAAATATTTCAACCAGAGGTTTACACGCATATTGAAAAAATTTACATCAGACACCAAACCTCATGATCCATAACTGTTGATTACCACACGTCCGCACTACCAACTAGCATTGCACAGTCTATCAAGTGAGTTGTGAAACCAACACCCTTGGAAAGCTACGAAGAGGCTATTGTTGTCGAAACATAGCTGCGCATGAATGGATTCATCAAGGATGATGATCTAGAAAAAAATCCAAAGACACAAGCAAGGGTAGAGACAAGGAAGAAAATGATATTGAAACCCTCACTCACCTCGTAAAAAACTTAACAATTAAAGTGTCTGAGGTTAAACAACGAAAAACAAACACATTTGCAAGGAGCTATCAGCCTAGACAGAGACAGGGATGCAACTTATCAAGCAGCAATTGGTCTGCTCAAGAAAATGTGTAGAGCTCTGTGTTCAATGTCGATTAGTGTGCAGATCCTGAGTTATGCTCCTTCCATAAAGAACATCACCCCGAGAACTTCTATTTGGACTAGAAGCAAGTCACAAAATTAGTATACAGTCATACACTTGATGCAAAGAGTGGTATGCTAAAGCAGCTGCATACAGAGATCATGACAAAGGTATTGCTCCTATTGAAGCATCAAGCTGTGGGCATGTGGTGAATGCATATCAGTGCTCCAAGCAGTTCCGAAGACAAACATTGAGAAGCATCCCTAAGACAAAATAACCATTACAATCTTAGGAGTAAAGGGGCTCCCCCTACACTTGGGTAAATGCAAGAGAAAATCAGACTGTTGATAAGGAAGGTTGATTCACTGGCTGCGCCAAAGCATAAAACAAAAGACAAGTCCAGGAAGATAGCGACAGGAAAGAGTACTTCCATAGTAGCAGAATGCAAAACACTCCGCTGAAAAAAAAAAAAAAAAAAAAAAAAAAAAAAAAAAAAAAAAAAAAAAAAAAACAAAACAAAACAAAACAAAACAAAACAAAACAAAACACTCTATTCTACCTAGGACACCTCGGTAAGTCTACCACCTCTTGACTACAACATTGTTGATGACATGAAGGAAACTCAAGAAAACATTAGTTTGTTCGAGTTGGCTAAGATCCAAAGTTTGCAAGATATCCTGCTACGTGCACTAGGATGAAAAACAATAGACAACGCAAACTCTACCAGCAAGGGAGAAAGCACACCTCCTGGATCACTTTCCACTGTGCTCAATACACTTTGGATGGAAGAAGCACATTCAGGTTGCCCCCCATTCCTGCTATCTTTTCAAATTTTAAAATTCAATGTTCATAACTATTTGATTGATTCTGGTGCAATAGCCAATGTCATGCCACTCTCCATTGCGAAAAATATCAATGCACAATGGAGTGAAACATCTGTGCAAATAATCCAACTTGATCAAACATTAGTACCAACAATTGGTGAACTATAAGATGTGATCATTTGACTATCTCATGACGGTCAAGTCCACCATTGCATCAACATAGTGGTTGTAGACATCATGGAAGCATACGGTCTACTACTCAGCAAAGATTGGTCCAGCAAGCTAGACGAATATTTTCCTATAGATTGGTCTCACATGTGGCTTCTGTACAAGGGAAAATGCAACCAAAAATGGGTACAGTTTGAGAAGTACATGAAGTGTAATGTCACTTCCCTCAATGGAGAGAAAAAACTATTGGCCTTCGCAGAACTCATGTTTGGAAACCACCTCCTGGAAAAGACATTGGAGTGTTATCTTGCATGACTAGCTCCATCCTCATCAGACACATAGTTAGGACTCCTTCCTTGCTCATCTAATAGTAATGAAACTTGTACTATTTATTTCTTTGATATTAGTAGTAGTAGCAACAATAGTAGAAAGAGTAGTACTAGCACGCCAAAGGGTTCATGTATAGATGAGTTGTGGGCCATGAATCTTGACGAATCAGAAACACATGATGGCTCAAGGATTGAGTGTACCTTAGTCATCCAAAACAATAGACAATGCATGATTTAAAGTTGTGTGAAGTTCGAAGGCACAAAAAAATATGTTGAGCATGAAGCACTCAAGTTGAACACACAAAGTACCAACACTACAAACGGATGGAGAAACCTTGAAACCAATCATGATCTCAAGATAGCTCGTCCCGATATAAGCTCTACACCATGGCAGTGACAAAACTTTGATTGCTTGACCAAATAGTATCGGGATAGGTCTACATGGGCATATGATGACTTGAGTACACATGACATGCAAGCAATCCAACTCAAGATTCCAGCTAAAGGAGGAGATAAGCCATTGCATCGAAGACTAGGTAACACATACGTGTTGCTTTCAGTCCTTATATAGAAAAAATTGACTAACATTTTCAATGATCAGATTAATTGCAAAGTTTGTCATCATACTTGGTTTTCTAATTTGAATCCTGCACATAAGAAATTTGGAAAAATTCACTTATGCATTGATTTTAGAAATTTGAACTCATCCTAGAATAAAAGAAACTACCCCATTCCATCATCCGAGCCCATGTCACACACAATACTTGAAACAGTAGTGTCGTATTCACTTGAAGGTCTTCTCAAATGCCACCAAGTTCCACTAGCTAAGCCAGCATGGTCAAGTGGTTCTCTCAAGTATTATTTTATACTTTTTCGGGCTTGGGAGACACAAATTTACGAAAAAGGACAACCATGGAGTTTTCCTAAGTTTTTCTTCTAACTCCCTAAAATTGAAAAACACCAAGTTTCTCCTATATTGGACTCGTTAAAATTTAGCAGTAAAGGACATGTTCAATTACAAACAAGAACGAACCACTCCTTCTTAGGGTTCGAATATAAACTAAGTTGGACTCATCCGAAGGATGAGCTTATAATCAAGCAAATGTTATCCTCCTCAAGCTTGTCAAAAATAAAGAGGTACTTGCCAGAAATGGTGGGGGAAAAAAGAGAAAAATGAACCTGTTTGTCATACTTTGTGTCTCAAAAAAGCATTCAACCACTCTTGAACATGACACTTTTTGTTCACCTGGGTTGGGAAATCCTTTTACTAACAGTTAATCAAACCATATTGAAAGTCTTCAGCTAGTTTATGGGTATTAGCTTTGGGTCAATTGTCACCAAACCATCTGCAATGTCGTTATGTGTTCAAGAGGTCAGTGCAAATAAACCATTCATTTGCAAAATATTTGTCATCCATCTTGACCATCCCTGAGTTAGTCCTTGCAAATATATTTCTTCAAACTTGATCTATGATTTCGTGTTGTGGGCTTGCCTACAACAAATCGCTTTCTATCAACTTCAGCTCATTATCTAGAAAGATGATCTAGAAATAGTCAGTACCTTGGAATCTGCATGCCTCAATGGCAGGTTTCTCACCTTCGATGACAAGTTGCATCATTGACCTTCGATCAAAGGATTCTGTGACATGTTCGACATCTACTCATTCATTCACATTTCATGGATTGTACTGAGAACTTTGAGAGCCATTGACATTACTCGTGGTTTCTCTCACACTTGTTAACAATTTACATCATTGACTGGTAATCAAGTGGTTTCTACCATGTTCGACTTTGACACATTTATTCACATGGATAGAATCATACTAGTTCGAGAAGCAGAAATCAATACCCTGGATCTAGTTTCCACCATCCAGGCTGTAAGGAATTTTGTTATCATTATATAATGGACTATCCATAAACAGATGGTTGCACCCATACTGTGTCCATATGTCTATACTTGTGATGTATTACAAAATCATTCCTATATCAGAACAGTTTTAGATAGTTCTTAGTCAGTTTTGATCTGAGTATGGGAATGCCTACCTCAGCGATGATATTTTCACATATATATATATTTTGTGTTGAATGTTTTTACAGGTTCCAACCGGGGTATCCACTAGAATATCTTTGAAATGATAAAGTCCTTCACTCTTCTTAGATGATAAAAACTATCCTCATCTATTACAGACTTTGCACTTTAGGGGGCAATTTGTTACACAAAAAATTGTCACCATGACATTCTGTAGTCTGTGTGAGTCAATCACTACTCATGCATGCCTCCTTTGCAAGTCTTAAGCCTCAACTCTTCATGTCAAGCCTTGAAAATGGGAGAAATACCTTAAAAATATCTTAAACTTTGGTTCCACACTTTCTCCTAGCATTGCCTGCGGTACCGCACCCAATGGTCATGTCTCATGCGAACCTGACCGCTCTGTCTATTAAGTAATGGGTGCGAACCCCTGTAAAAGTTAAAAAGGCGTGAGTTCATTCTTAAAAACTGACCTTGGGTCACTTCTGGATGCTTCTAGAAGGAATATTACGCTGGCAAGTTCGCTCCACCTTGGTTCATCCATTCCATAACTAAGGGAGCTAACTCCATGATATGAGGTGCTTATCCCATTAAAGGAGGAACTTATCCCTTTGATGGTGGACCTGCAACATCCTTCCTTTGCACTATAAATTAAGGCATTGGGCTGGTTGTAGGAGAGGTTGAAAGCTGAAGATTGTTGAGGGTATATGCTGCTGGGACATAGACTTCCTTTTGAGCTTTTGAGAGGAGAGATCACATACCTTTTATCTCATTTGGGAAGTGAGTGAGGCTTGTCAAAGTAGAGGAGATTCCTGCTGGACCCTGGAAAGAGATTGTACAACATCAAGGCACCAAGGTTGTAAAGTTCTTTTATTCATAAAGTTAATACAATAAAGTTTATTTCTCTCAATGAACTATCTCTAATGGTTTATTTTATGAGCTCCTTGATCTTCATAATGAACGTGTTTTATTATATTATCTATGCAAGTGTTCTTTGATGTGTGCTTGTTTGTGTTTGCAGGTTGTTGAAAAGAAACTCTTTGGAGCTATTGGAACAAGGTTGCTACAAACTAGCATTGGACTTTAGGTAGGGTCTATTACACCTCTTAGTTTTCATTTATGAATTGAAACATGTTTAGAGAAAAGTAGATTTGCTTGTGCTTCTTGTTGCTAGATATCATTTGATACTAGGGAGATCAGTCTTGTCTGCAAGAACGATTTATCTGGCCAACAAGGTGGACTTGAACTTGTCTACGAGAAGCTTGGCCCATGCACGTATCATTTGAAATCACTGGGAAGAAGGATTGACAAACTTCCTGCCAACAACCAAGATCTCAAACATTATTTTCAATAGGTTGGGCCGCACCCATGCCGTGTACATAGTCTACCTGCTGCTTGTTGTTTTCATTCAGTTTGTTTTTATTATTTCCTTTGCTTTTGCTTTGTTTGATTTTTCTTAATATTTTTATTCACGTTCATTTTATTTTTTTGATATATTACTATTTTTGTTTATGGAAATAAGTGCCTCCAACTACTACGTTATGGCTTTTGAATAGAGTGTGAAGCTAAAATTTAAAGGGACTTGCGACACTACAGAACTTGGTCAATCTTTTTTTTGTCTTCTATGTGCTTGATTATAATCTTTGGCTGATGAAGTGCTGATGAAAAATGTGAACCATCTGCAAGGGAAGTTTTGGTCCAACCATGAACCTGTTTCCACACTGGGAAGCCCATGCCTGTACTCAACCTTTTTCTGTGTGTGTTCAAGCTCATCCAATTAGTAGAAATGGAGAAGATGAAAATCTAAATGAGAAAACCTATGTCAAAGTTCATAAATGCTTCTCTAAAGGAAAAAACTCTTATGCTCTCAATATTTCAGGATCCCTCTTCTACCCCAAATAAATAAGTTTCTATGCACAATGCTCTTGAAAAATACAAAGGCGAAAGAAGTGAAAGGCTTCCAGTGTAGAGAGGTGAAGCATGCAACTCCACCGGAGTACTAACCAGGCTCGCTAGCAGTGGAGAAATACATGTCTTCCTGCATGAATCTATCGGGGTACTGTCCAGGCCTACTGGTAGTGGAGCAATGCCAGAGATGAAAACTTATACTCTGAAAATATTCAACTCGCAAGCTAAACTACCATTCCCGGATTCGAAACATTGATATCTAAGCTAAAATTTTGATTGTGTTTGACTGAGTGGAACAGGGTGAACCATGTATGTCCATGGGCTAAGTGGGGAAACTGAAGTAAGCCTCACAGTGATTCAATACTTGCAAAAATACCAAGGCTTTGTGCTAGCAATGAACCAAAATAGAGAAGCTGGAGTTCTACCAGTGTGTCGCCAAGTGTTGTAGAGACTACAACCACCCTCCAAAACTTTGTCTTGCAACAATTTCGGAGCCTCCCTTGAAGAGTTTCACTTGATGACTATTTACACTTGGGTTCAATCATGATCTCATGTGATTCTTTACATCCACCTTGCTTGTTCGTTGCATTCAAGTCTCTGCATGTTGATATCTAAGTCATGCTTGTGACCATGTTCTGGTTATTCTCAAAGTATTCTCTTCGTATTGGATTGTTGTGTTTGCTAAAGAATTTGTCACACTCACACATGGAGTCACATTCACTATTGTAAAATAATCGTCTCAATAAATGAATGATCAATCACGATGTCTCTTACATCATCGGACAGTCATGTTGAACATGTGTGTCTGTATGGCTTGGTCATTTCATCATCAAGTCATGTAAGTGTGTGTTCATATGATCACCTATGCATCTTTCGATTGTTCAAACACTTAGCCATTTTTGCTGAAGTTCTAACGACCAGAATCCCCTCTGACTGCTATAAGGATTAATGCACAGGTGTTTGGTGATGTAGAAAAACTTCAAGGATCTTCCCGGGATCCTCGACAGATAGTTATATTAGCTATCATTGTCACAAAGATACATGAATATCTATGTTTAACAAATGAATATCAAAGCGATAAGGAATTATTACCTCGAGTGTTAGTGTGGTTTTGTTGGAGAGCATAATGCAGCTAGGAGGAAGACCCCTGAGCTAGCTCCAGATCAAAACCTTCACATAGCAAGGACAAGCATAATATCATAGCATAAAACCTTGATAAACAAATGCATGAACATATAAAATATATCTAGTTGCATAAAACTAAGCCACTCATGCTAGAAGATATTAGATCAACATATAAACAAGTTATACTACTAACATCATGGAGTGGACAACACAACTGCAGTTCTATATTGATGTAGAAAGAGTGATTATAACCATCAGTTGCATTAGCCTTCCCTTACCCCTCCAGCTTCTCTCTCTCCCTCCCTTCTTAACCTATTATGATGCCTTAGTTTAAGACTCTGCTTGATAGTCAAATAGGGAATCCTTTCAAATGTTTCGACCTCTTTCACAATGGCCCAAGCTTTGCATATATAGCATGTAGGGTTAGGGTTGCCAAGTCCTTCATGAGTTCCACTAGGCAAAAGAAGTGATGTTTCCATGCTTTAGTGCCCTTTCTCGTTTGCATACTCCATTAGGAATTAGTAATTCCCCCAAACAAGTTGAGTTCTGATGTTTCCCTTCTTTTATGAGCTGACATAGGAGAGAATCTAGGGGTATTGTCTCAGTCAATTTTCTCTCACTGATAAGCACAATGCAGAACCTATGTCATAATAGGATCATTCTAATGAGCTATCTCCGAAAAACAATAACCGCAACTTGGGGGAGGAAACAAGGCTGGGTGATGCAATCCTCTACCCAAGGTCTTGATTTCTGCTTCACTGAACAACATAGATTGATACATGTCAATATATGTGTTGAGTTTGAACATGCACAAAATTGTTTGATTACTAGTCAATAATGGAGACCGTTAGGAGACGTGAGGATAACCATCGATAATGGTGATGGTCTCCAAGATGCATTGTATAATCTAGCGAGTGCGAAAAATGTTATTGTCATCAAACACTTGTAGAATCGTTTAACCAGGAGCCAATAATGAAAACCCCTGATCAAACACAAGGTGACATGCCATTGATGTCTTCAAATAGCAAGGAACTTATATGTTTCTGGCTCTTCTTCCTTCATAGAATGTTGAAGTTGATAGGAATAGAACTATCGAAAGGTAGGCAATAAGGTGTCCTACATCACTCGACACAAAACAGGACAAGAATGATTGTTTTTTCGAGGAATCTTTTGAGAATTGGGTCAAAGAAACAAAGGGCATGATTGTAGGATATGTTGATCTAAAGATGATATGCAATTGTCATTGATGTCAACCCAAGTAGCACTACGAGCTACCCTGATCTTGCAAGGGAATATTGACTTAACAACATACTCTATTTTTAGTCAAGGATCTTCTAGATAGATTCTACTCGTCCAAATGTTTTCGTTGATATATGGCACCCCAAGTAATTCTTCATGGTTTGAGAGATATTCATGTTTGAAGTTAGTAACCCCAGTTAGTGGGCTAAAACCCTATGGGGTTTTGTGTTACACAGTAATTTGTCACTGTCCTCATCTCAGTCCCTCTACTATGTCATGTGTCAAATAAACATGTTCATATCTTCCCACCAGTGTAAGAAGATTAAGAAAATGCTCTCTAATCTTGAAGATTGCCCCTTGTTGACTAAGTTTCTGCATCCTCGATAGTAAACCCTCAAAACCCATGACGATTCTCTGTCATGCACTGTGTTGTTGCGACGTCATCACTAGTCCCTAGTTCATGACCTGCAACAATCTAGATTTGGTGAATTAGTTCAAACAGTCGGCCTTCTAGATGTTTCTAGAGCCGGTTTTTGGGTCAGTTTCGGTCACCTTTCCACCTTTGGGATGTTGGTTCCACCTCTTGTGCAACCTCCCTAGAGGATAAGCTCCATCTCCCTCATTTCATGGAGGCTCCTCCTCCAATAAAATCGCTCACCATTGCTATGATCTGCTAGTTCCTTAGTAGTTGGTAATTCCTTGGAATGAGCAGTGTTGTTAGTGCTTTTGGGTTTGATAGATAGTTGGTGCGGGTGTGACAAGTGTAGGATTGTTGATAGCTTGTGGGAGGTTGTGAAGTGCCCTTAACTTTGTGTTGAAACTTATGAGTGAGAGAGAGGCTTTGTATGTTGCAAGATCCATCTTCAAAGAGTGAATGCTTGAGAAATACACTGGTTGGACCCTCTGAGAAGGCTTGCAATGTCAAGACTTTGGTTGTAAGCTTACTCTTATTTCATTATTAATACAATAAATGATGTTTTCCTATGTCTTGTATGTAATTTACTTGATAGCTCATGACTTCTTGACATTGTGAGTAAATAGATCATTGTTGTTTTCTTGTTACGTGCTTTGTTGTATTTCCTTTGCATTATTTCAAGTTGATCACTCATTGAGGAGAAGGAAGCGAAAGCTAGAGAAGTGCAAGAGAACTCCATCGACCACTGGTTGAGGTATGCCTCCAACTATGACTATTTAAGGAAATCTATTGTTGATCTGTCCTTTCTATGACTAGACCCACTCTAGGGCTAGAGGGGTTGCCTCTGTCAGTAGAGGGAACACTTTCTTACATCACAAGTTGGCGACTCCGATGGGGAGTCTGTCCTATGTTATTCTCTTGTTTTCTCTTGTTTTGATTTTGATTTGGTCACTCTTGAGTTTTGGGGATTAACTATCAGTCTTTTGGGTCACCTAGATTGATCTGGGGAATCCCTCTATTGTCTGTCAGATTGACTGGTTTTTGTTTTGGAGTTTTTTGTTCGTTTTTCATTATTGTTAACATCATTGCTGAAAATAGTTTAAAGTCGCGTTGACATCGCGCTCACTCTTTTGTAAAGTCCTGTGCATCACTGAATACCATTCCATAGTCTCGATGACTCCTAAAATTGGCACATTGCGGAAAAGACGTGTACTTCCATGACGACGTCTCTCTGTTGCTACTGCTAGTTGTTGATCAGTGCTAGTTGCTGGTATAGTCCCCGCAACGATTCTTGTAGAATTTTTTTTTCAATTTTGCCTCCTAAATTCACCAGTCCCGTTGATCCCTTGCTTTTCTTTTTCTTGCTCAGTAGCTTGTTTTCCACTGTTTATGGTTAAGGAACTCTTTCTTTGGCTCTATTGAATGAATCTTGCATTTTTTTCTTGTGTGACCTAGTTGATTCTTTCAACTTCTTGAATCAATTTACTTGGTTGCTGGTTTGCCCAAGGTTCATTTGCACTTTCTTGTTGGTTTGATTGAGCCTTCCCCATTGCTTGTTTCTAGTTGATTTTTAGTGACGATTATGGGACCAATCTTTGGTATTGATTCGGTTTCTTTTCACTATCAAACATAGATCACGATTGTTTGGATCGACCAATTTTTCCATGCTTGCTTGTTTGCTTCTTTTAAATTTAAAACATCAAAATCAAAAGACCGCATTCATTTAGTATACGAAAGTGAAAGTGAATTTGCATTTCAAGGTTGCATATTGGGAAGAAAATGATAAAATCTCTCATTAGTAGTATCCATGCACTGTAGGGATTGATTTCTGTATGCATTGAGTGACTGCATTTGTTTATCTTGGTTTTCTTGGTTTGGGAATGATCTCTCTACCCTTCTGCAGGTAGGCATTCATTGAAGTAAAAGGATATTTCATTCATTCTAGTTGCATCCTAGGTTTTGTTGTATACATACGGTAAGGCCTAAAAACTGAAACATAATTCAAAATCAACTTTAAAATGAACTGAATAAACCTAACAATGCATTGGAACATAACACACACTATTTAGAGGTATAGGCTAGAGATGTGCTCCGGCATCATTAAACCTAGTCCCTATTGTTTTCACTCAAGGTTGGGTGATTCCTCCTTCTGTGACTCAATAGCAGTCTAGTAAAGAATTGTGCTCCCATGGACTGTCGAGTATATTTTGGGAGACCCCACTAGGTTATTAGCCTATATCCCTAGGAAGCTGTGTCTACCGCCTTGCAAACCGTAACACACTGAACATAGTATTCGGGAAGATTGACTGCCGTACAGAAAGTCCTTGGTTTTCATATGATCGCCAAAGTGTATATGCAGTTTTACGGGTTGTTTGGTAAACCTTTTGCCTAGTTTCTCTAGAGTAGTCACTTTCATTCCTTTTCGGACTCCTTGAAAGAAAAGGTCCATCTGAACACTTGTCCTTTCAGGCTCATTAAACCTTGAAAGAGATAGAGTCACCTTTTCGTCCTTTTCTCGACTCTTGAAACATGAAAAGGTCAAGTTTTGTTCCTGCATCATAAAATTTACTGCCCACGAAATATTCCTGGTAACAGTTTGAGTTCTTGGTTGTGAGAAGAGTGTTTTTTAGGCTTGTTCTCGATGGAAACATTCCCCAAGTCTACCGGCCAAGGTCTTCCCCTAGATGGAAATCCTAGTCCGTTTCCTCCATTTGGAAATGTCGGTGCTCTGTATATGGCAACATTGTCTTTGCCTGGGTTAACCATTGGTTTGCCCGTATGGTTCTTTTCAACTTCAGTGGTCCCGAGCCTCATGACTCTTGTTCCACCATCTTCTTTGTCTGAACCACAACACGATGATTCCAAGGTTGAGCCTACGCCTTCTTCCCCTGTTTCTTCCTCCTCCTCTCCTCCTTCATCTGGTGAAAGTTTCACATCTAGTAACTAGGAGACTAAGAAGAAGAAGAAGAAGATGAAGAAGAAGAAGAAGTCTGATAAGCACAAGGACACTTGTGTAACTATTGCTCTGAGTACATCTCAGGTCAGAACACCTTTTGCTCCTCCGGAGAAGGTTAAGTTTCCTTGTAAATTGTGCAAGGGTGACCATCTTCTTCGTGATTGTCTTGGCATTCTTAGGATCTTAGAAGTATGGTCCCACAATCCAGCTCATCCCTCATTGTCCTTTGAAGCTCATGGTGATGCTGCCCTATCAACTGGCAATGGTAAGAAGAAAGGGAAGATTCGATTCCCCTGTAGGCTATGTGAAGGAAACCATCCCCTTCACCTTTGTCCGCTCATGGATAAAGCTTCCGTTGTTTTGGAAATTCTTACAACTTCTTCACCCCAAGTTCCCGTTGGTTATTAGAGGCTCTCTGCAGACCCTCTCCCCGTCGACCAAGAGATTGACTTAGATTCTTCTCTTATCTGTCCCCCTCTTTCTGAACCTAGCTGTGTTAAGCCTGTTCTAGACCAACCATTGGTCAGAGAGACTGTCAACTTGGGTTCACCATCTGTTGATCACTCTGTTTCAGAAGAGCCTCATGCTCATGTTCTTCTCATCTCGTCAGATTCTCTTGAGTATGAAAATGACCCTCCTAGCCCCACTGGTCAAGAGGGTCCTTCTTCGGTTCCTGTAGAGTAGGGGGGTAATCATACGATTCCCCCACCAAGTAGTTTGGTCATTTCCCTCAACTGGAGTCATTTGATTGAATTCCGCCTTCCATCTTACATGCCTTTCCAGATTATAGTACATGCTTATGATAAGGTAGTACCTGGCACTATCTTGGATGAGGGTGCGTCGGTTAGTCTCATGCCTTTCACTACGTGGCAAGCTTTGGGATCCGCACAGCATGTGTCAGTCATGCAGAATCTGTTGGCATTTGACGAGGAACCAATCAACCTTTAGGGATCCTCCTGAAGCTTCCTATTACTTTGGGGGGCAAAACCATCTATATAGATATCATCGTTGTCCAAGGTGCTTTAGATTTCAGTCTTCTCCTTGGTGTGACTATGTTTATGCCATGGGGGCCCTCGCCTCTTTACGTTTCCATGTGGTTTGTTTTCCACATGATCGAGGAATGGTGACCATAGATCAATTATCATTATTTAGTCCCCCGGTGCCTCCTGCGCAGCTGTCATCCACTCTCGGTTCTTACTTGCAAGTAGTACCTTCTTTGCCACAGGTCAATTATGTGGCTACCCGTTCTGTCTCCGCCTCTATTGATGATCATGAAAATGGTCTCGTACATCATGTACTTGGGGCATTGGAACCTGATCTATCATTAGTGCCTCATGACATGTATTCCTCCTAGAGTGCGTCCCTTCCATCCCGCGAAGACCTCTTGGAAGCCATGTTCTCATATGGCCAATGAACCACAGAGTGACGAGGATAGTTTGTTCCTGTCTCAACCTCATTAAATAATTAACCTGAGTGTCTCAAGGATAGTTCTAATCTTGTGTCGACCTCGTTAAAAATGAAACAAGGTGTATGAGGATAGTTTGTTCCTGTGTCAACCTCGTTAAAAAATGAACCGAGGAGTAATGAGGATAGTTTGTTCTTGTCTCAACCTCGTTAAGAAATGAAAACATGGGTGATGAGCATAGTTCCTGACCTTGTGTCAAGATCATTAATAAATGAAACAAGGAGTCTTGAGGAAAGTTCTTGATATTATATCAACCTCATTAAAAAATGAAACAACTCCCTTTCCAAATTGAGTCTTTGCTTAAGAAATCGTAAATTCCTAGTCGAGTCTTTCCAAGATCTCGAAAGTGAATCTTCATTCCATCCACCTCGTTGAATGCAATGAAGCTTGGGGGGCATGTAACTTGATTTGTGTCATTATGCCTGGGGGCATGCAAACTCATAACAAGCATATTTTTTCATTTCAAGCTTGTGTAAACATGAAACCGAATCTAAGCAGAGTTCTCCATGGTTCAAGCTTGTGTAAAAATGAACCCATACCTAATTTACATCCTGTGATTGTCATTTATTTCCTAAACTCTGCTAGATGAGCCTTGGTTGTTTCATTCCATCACCACCATCTCTTTGGCTAATCATATGCTTTCACTTGGTTGTTTTTCCTTTCACGAGGAACCACAGTGATGAGTGGTTTTATTAGCAAGCCTCTTGACCATTACATGTTTTGAGTAGTTCCACCATTGTCGAAACTAGTTGCTACCCTTTATACCACTCGTTCCTCTGGGATGAGTCACTTTTAAGCTCTTTTTTGACTCATAAAAGATGAAAAGATTGCCAAGTATTTTTCCCTTTTGACTCATTAAAGAGAATATAAATGGAGGTCTACTTTCAGCTCTTTTTTGACTATTTAAAGACAAAAAGATTGCCAAGTTTTTCCTTTTTGACTTGATAAATGAAATAAAAGGCAGTCCACTTTCAGCTCTTTTCTGACCGTATAAATGCGAAAAGATCACCGGACCTTTGTAGTTTCAGGTTCGATACTGGTTAGGAAATGACGTGTCTTTGATCACCTTTCTACTTTTTTAGATCGAGGCAACTAATTATGAAAAGTACTCTTTGGTCGTAATGGTCAAGTGGTTCTCTCGAGTATTGTTTTATACTTTTTCGGGCTTGAGAGACACAAATCTATCAAAAAGGACCCCTCTAGAGTTTTCTTTTCCGTGTCTTTTTCAAACTCCCTAAACATGAAAAAGACTCAGAGTTTTACCAATGTCAGACTCATTAAACCCTGATGACATTGGACTCATCGCCATGATGAGACTCGAGCTTCTCCTCCCTAGGGCTCGTTAAACTATTACTAGGTTGGATTTGACCAAAGGTTGAACTTATATTACAAGCACATGCTATCCCCTTCAAGCTTGTTTTCAAAAATAATTGGGGTACTCGCTAGCAATGGTGGGGGAAAATTTGGAAATCATCATTGATTATCTATGGTAGCTAGTCACTCTTGAACATCGACACTTTTGCTTCTTGTCGAGTTGGGATATCCATACTTCATCATTTGGCCTTCCGCGGGTTTGGGTTTCCATTTAGCCTCATTCCATTTGATCCATGCTGTCTCCATCAAGCCTTTGACCCCTTGGTACCTAAATGTTGCCACCCTCTAGAGTCGTGTCGCTGACATGTTCAAGAGTATAATCCTTCTGCAATTTACATCCTTGCTTCCTCCTCTGATACTCTGTTTCACCATCTACCATTTGTTCCTTATCTCGTGTTGTTGATGGGGGAAACATTATGGCTCTCCTACGATGGATCGTCTCTTGTCGACTTCAGCTCATTATCTAGGAGATTGATCTAGAGATCCCTGTTGGTACCTTGGAGCTTGCATGCATCAATGGCAAGGTCTTAGCGCCTGAAGATCAAATTTCATCATTGGTCATCGATTGGGTGATTCCACGAGTGTTCAACTTCAGCCAATTCTTCACACTTCATGGTTTGTATTGGACAGTACCTTTAGAACCATTGGAATTATTGGTGGTTCTTCTCACGCTTGTTAATGGTTTTACATCATTTGCTGGTAATCAAGTGACTTTCTATCATGCTCGACTTCAGCACATCTATTCGCATGCTAGAATTTGTACTATGATTGGTTGGGTTTCAAGACCCCGGACTAAGATTAGATATGTTCAGGCTGCATGGATTGGTTCGTGATTACATATATGATTCTTTGATGGATGGTTTCGACCATACCTGAGTCTTCATGGATGGTTGTGACCATACCTTTGTCATTATATATGGTCTTACTGGCTGGATGGCTGCGTCCATACCACAAACCAAGTTTGTATGTCTTTTGGATGGTTTTACCCATGCCTAGACTATATGTATTTCACTATCAGAGATATCAGTTGTACTTACTCCTGTAGTTTCTTCTAGATGGTGTTCCAGTTCAGACAGTTTCGTAAAGCATTTCACCCCTCCCACTCTCTCGGGCTTCATGCTTTGGGGGGCATCTGTTACACAGTAATTTGTCACTGTCCTCATCTCAGTCCCTCTACTGTGCCATGTGTCAAATAAACATGTTCATATCTTCCCACCAGTGTAAGAAGATTAAGCAAATGCTCTCTAATCCTGAAGATTGACCCTTTTTTACTAAGTTTCTACATCGTTGCTAGTAAACCCTCAAAATCTGCGACAATTCTCTGTCATGCATTATGTCGTTGCAATGTCGTTGCTAGTCCCTAGTTCATGACCCGCGATGATCCATATTTGGCAAATTAGTTCAAAGAGTTAGCCTTCTGGATGTTTCTAGAGCTAGTTGTTGGGTCAGTTTGGGTCGCTTTTCCGCCTCCAGGATGGTGGTTCCACCTCTTGTGCAACCTCTCTTGAGGATAAGCTCTCTCTCCCTCATTTCATGGAGGCTCCTCCTCCTATAAAATCACTCACCATTGTTATGATCTACTAGTTCCTTAGTAGTTGGTAATTCCTTGGATTGAGCAGTGTTGTTAGTGCTTTTGGGTTTGATAGATAGCTGGTGTGGGTGTGACAAGTGTACGATTATTGATAGCTTGTGGGAGGTTGTGAAGTGTCCTTAACTTTGTGTTGAAACTTATGAGTGTTATACAGGGATAGCGTCCACTCAGATGCTGCTACTCCCACTAAGTTGGGTGGCTATCTTAGAAACAAACAATCAAAGTCTACTATTGATTCCTTTTATGAAAATAGATGAGAGGAGAACCAAGAGGGCCAACCTGGGTCTTGCGCTCGATTTCCTATCCTTCTTCATAGAGTTTCGCCGCTTCTCCTTTGTCTGCCCAACTTCAAAAGAACCTGCGGAATCATAGCAACATACTACTATGCAAGAAACAAAGATCTAAATTCATAAATAATGCAGGATCAAATGTGCATTAACCATATACATGCATATGTAAAAAAGTACACAAGAATATGGAAGGAAACAAGAATAGCTTTATTCATATGAAAAGTAGCAAGAAGATTACAACCATGTGCTCTGACCGAGCATCATCCTCCAACTAAGAAACCCTTCTTCACCTCAAGCAAAGTTAGATCACCCAACACTGTGAATGTACACCGGAATACCAACAACACTCTCTATAAGATACAAAATTCTAGCCTCTCGATCTCTGTGATGAGGGATCCATATATAGATGATTACAGAGAGGTGAGTCATCTTTTGGGATCTTGATTAGTGTCTCCTTCTCTGATAGTTCTTTGCTTCCACTTTGGAGAATGAAATGATCCTCTTACTCAATTCCCTGGTAAAAAAATGGAGTGAAAGTGTCAAGGGGAGCTATCTAGAAAGATTCCATGATTCTTTCCACTCGCATTTTGTCCCTACCATTGGTCCATTCCACCATATCGCACCCTACAGAGAGCAAACTCAATATGCATCGCACCTTGTACATTGGGAAGGTGAATGCATCGACCTCTGCATTGACTTTCGGTATGGTCCAGTTTTGACCATTTTATGAGCTATTTCAGTGGAGAACTTTTGGGAGATTGATTAAATTCAGTTGACCTTGTTCCTTTAGGCAGTGGAAACGAACCAACTTTTAAGGACTATAGGAGCCCTAGTTTAATTGAGACATTTATGATATGGAGGTTGAAAGTGCAGTAATCCAAAAATCTCTATAACAGTTTCCCTAAAGCATGAAGGTCATAAATCTTTTTTAGTGTCGGGGTGGAAATGATTTACTAATGAGGTCTGAAGTTTTTCTGAGATGGGAGGTGGACCTGTAATAGATAAACAATACAATACATTATTTTGACAACATTTTTCATGATCTAGTTGAGGCGGGCATTCCCATGCTCAGCTTTATAAATTCATTTTCATGTACATAGGACAGATGATCGTCTATGTGACAGATTGATGATATGGACACATCATCCTTTGATTTGGATGATCATCTATTCAACAATGATGTATACTGGATGTTTTTATAGTCCTAAACATATCTCAGCCCAGATCGATGAAACTAGATCTATGGTCTTCAAAACTCGTCCAATCTTCACTCGGAGTACAAGTCGATCCATGTGAAAAATGTTCTGGAGTCGAACATGGAAAGACATCGCCTGATTACCAGCCAATGAATGGTAAAGTTGTTTAACAAGCGCGAGAGGAATCAACACCAATAATGACGTGACCCTCAAGTACTATAGTACAATTTACGTGGTGGTTGAAAATGGACTTGGCATCGAACACCATGTAAAATCTCTCAGTCGAAGGCCATTGATGTAAACCTGTTGCTGAAAGTGAGAAACTTTCCATTGAGGCATGCAAGCTTGAAAGTACTAAAAGGGTTATTCCTAAGTCAACTTCTTGGATAATGAGCTGATGTCAACAAGAAGTGACCCGTCGCAGGAGGGCCTTAATGAATCACACATCAATGACACCAAACGAAGAAAATGATTTTGGAGGTGAAAACAAACTGATGATACAGTGTTCAGGGTGGTGGTCATGAAGGAATGAAGCGTGAATGTATTGCAGTGGGTGAGACACAGGTGAATTGTCTAAATGACTTCTCTTGAACATATTGGCGACACTGACGATGGATTGGTAGCGTTAACCCCAAAGATGGATGGTGTGATGGACCAATGGTGATGACCAGTGAATGGAACAACCCAACTCGACATGGATGCGAAAGGAAACTGTCATGTTCAAGAGCGAATTGCTACCAATAAAGTTTCTTCAAGTTTTCTTCCCAATTTTCCCTATTCATTGCTGACCAGTACCTCTTTATTTTTGTCAAGCTTGAGGAGGATAAAATATGCTTGTTCTCTAATCCGCCCTTCGGGTGAAACTGTCGCTATATTTTAGCGAGCCTAGTGACAATGAAACTCGTTCTCGTCCATTTGGATGAGTTTGTCGCTATTCGGTTTTAACGAGTTTAACGACAAAGATAACTCGGTCGCTTTCAATTTTAGAGAGTTTGAAACAAACGGAAAGAAGACTCTGAAGATTCTTTTTCGTTGTATAATTCCTTAAGTATAAAAAAGCATAAAATAATACAAAAGGGATGAATTTTCAATAGTTTTATTGAGCCGAACAAGACAAGTGCTCAATCTTTTTGTGTAATAATCCCCCAGGTCCGAAAAGATTAAAATCTATAGGAGGGATAACACTTTCGATGCCTTTTAACGAGTCGGAGAGGCCAATCGCTCGACAATCTTTTCATATTTTACGAGTCAGGTGAAAATATCTTAAAGAATACTCGTTTTCGAGGAACGAGTGATAGTTTCGGGTAGCAGCTAATTGCAGGTAAGATTTGGAATTTTCCAATCACGGCAGTGTCACAAGGATAGCTAACAAAATCACTCTTTGCAGATGTTGCTCGAAGGGGTAAACAATCATATGGGGGTGAATGATCGGCTAAAAACAGAGTGGAGGTGATGGCAAGAACATGACCAAGGCTCAAAAGCTGGTGATAAGGCATTCGCAATGGTTATTTACTGGTTCGTTTTTTAATGATCTTAAACGCTAGGAGAAACACTTGCTCATGACTAATGTTTATTTTTTAACGAGCTTGAACTATGCGCTAAAACTGCTCGTGAAGAGTTTATTTTTTAACGAGCTTGAACTCTACGACAACATTGCTCGTGAGTCGTATGATAAGAATGTCTCATTCAAGATGCCATTTTTTATGGAGCTTGCACCTTTTGAGCTTTTCCTTGGATCCTTTCTTTATGCAAGTTAGAAAACGACTAGCCTTACGGGTTTAAAGGGTTAGAGGTCCTTCAAATTTAAAAAATAAATAGCCACTCTTTGCATGCGGAAAGGTTTGCATGCCCCCAGGTATAGGAAAAATTCCCAGGTTACCATGGAAGTTTCGTCCGCGTAGCAGATAGAAAGCTCCCTTGGCGATGCCTACCAAGATAGGCAAAGGGGAGTGGCGTAGAGATACTCCACTCACATAGCTTTAACGAAGGTATCTTATTCCAGTCTGTTCCCATTTTCCTGTGAGGACAGGTTCACCAGACTATTCATATACCCCTCATGGAAATCCACTCTATACCCAAGGTTTTCCTGCCGAAACAGTCCAGGGTGCATGCCCCCTGGGTTTCAGTCACATCTTCCTGAATCACTCGCGCTCATCAGGTGGACGGACTGGAGACCGATGAGACATTTATTGTGTGAAAAGACCATTTAGGGGTGGCATTTGACTATTTGCGATGTGTGATTCGGGGAATGACATTTGGTCTACAATCTTGACCATTCCGACTTCGTACGGAAAACACATTACTCTAAAGAGTGAGGAGACGATGGCTCCCATGAAATAAATATAGTCGCGTCCAAGGAGTAGATTATAATCTAAAGGTCCTTGAACTACCATAACATTCATGTGAATAGTCTTACTTCTCAAAGTAATGGGCACATTTGGAAGGATCCCTAAAGGTCGACTGGTTCCCTTGTCGAAGCCTGTCAGATTTCTCATTTCAGGCAAAAGCGATGGCGAACCAAGCACTTTCCAAGCGGTCGAGGAAAGGATACTCATAGAAGTGCCTTCATCAATGATGGTACCAACCATGACCATTCTGTAAGCTTGTACAATGATTCTAAATGGTACACTGGCTGCTAAACGGGGTCTTCCTAGTAGATTCCAGTCGAAGGAAACAACTAGGTTTCTTGGTGGTGGGACCGAATAGACGGTCAGATATGACTCCGACGAACTTTCTTCTTGCGATAAAGGAATGGGAGGACTGCCCCCAAGCTCATCGGAGTCTATGTTGATGAAAATAAATTGAACGTGTCGTTCTCTTTCTCTTCAATGACAGTGTCTTTCAGAGATGAACAGTCTGAAGGCAAAATTGGGTCAACTGTCATATCGACCCTTTGACTTTCGTCTGGTATGGATTCATACGGTTCATTTTCAATGATAGGTGCTTCAGCTGACCACAATGACAGGCCAGCTAGATTTTCAACTGGTGGAGGGCTTGGCAAGAGTTTTTGATATCCAGGAGGATGTCGTAGCGGTGAAACCGGACGATTATCCAAAACTCTTTTAGCCTCATCAAGGAAGGGACAACGGTGGACAGTGTGACTACCTTCACAAAACTTACAAGGAAATTTAGGATTCCTTCTTTGTCCAGGTGCTTCACTTTCACTGGTTGATGGTGAACATTCAACATGATCACCAGAGGTTGATGCTACCGGATTGTGCAAATGAGGGGACCAGTCCCTTAAGATCCGAGGGATGCAGGGACAATCTCGGTGATAGTGGTCTCCATTGCAAATGACACAAGGAGATTTAGGTTTTGATTGTGCAGTGTGTGAATTTTCACCAGACGATACCTGGTTGCTCCCTTTCGATTTTGGTTCCTTTTCTTCTTTTCCTTTTTCTCTTTCTGCTTCCTCTTCTTCTCAGTTACTTGAATTTTAGCTTTATCAGCTTTATCAAGCGAAGAGGAAGGAGGAGAGGGAGAATCAAACGGAGTAGAAGGTTGGGAGGCAACTCTAGTGTCATCTAGTTGTTGATTAGACTGTTCAAGAATTATGGGATTTTGAATGACAGAGGTAGAGAAGAGCCAGATGGGCAAACCAATTGTCAATCCTGGAAGTGACAAAGTGGCCATATGGGGTGCACCAACATCTCCCCAAGAGGAGAAGGGACTAGGATTTCCTTCACGGGGAAATCCCTGGTTGGTGGACTCCATTTTTCTCAACCTGAAGATCAATGGTGGAATTTGTGACATTATTCTGATTAAAATAAATTTTTAGACACTTGGACACAACCTGTTTTTTCAATTTAAAGAGTCAAGAAAAAACAAAAGATGACTCTAGTCGCCTTCGATTTTTATTGAGCCTGAAGTGACAAGTGCTCAGAGGACCTTTTCCTTTAAGGAGTCTAAAAAGGAGAAAAATAGACTTCTCTGGAGATCTAGGTATAAAGGATTACCAAACCAATCGTAAAACTGCAGAATACTTTTTACGGTACGACAGTCAATCTTCCCGAATGCTATGTTTGGTGCATTGCGGTTGATAGGGTGGCAGACACGGCTTCCTAAGGATAAAGGATGTAGCCTATTGTGGTCTCCCAATATATACATGACGGTACATGGGAGCACAAGTCCGTACTGGCACTTGTCGCCTCAGAGTGGAGGAATCACCCAACTAGCACTAAAAGAAACAGTTACCAGGTTTTACGACGCTGGAATAGTCTCTAGCCTAGACCTCTAGATGTTGTGCATTAAGTTCCAAAGCATTGTTAGATTCATTGGCTTTATTTTAAGTTGATCTTGCTTAACAGTTTTCCTTTCAGGTTCACCACGTAATGTATATATAATTCTGAAAATGCAGTCTAAGATGATAAAGAAAAGTTTGATCTTCTTTCAGCAATGAAAATCCTAGCTACTAAAAGGAAGAAAGTCAGGAATCTTTTCTTCACAGAGCACAGAGCACATGCTAAATGCATAGTCCTAAATCAAGCCAAGTAATCAAAATGCAAATGCACATGCATGTATTTGTTTTCAGCTCTCTTAATGTGTGAATGAAGTTAAGAAACCTATGTGCAAAACTGAATTACTTTTAAAGCGACAGTACTCAACAAAATTCTTTTTCAAAATGAAGCGAAAGTAAGAGAGACACTTTGCGATTCTGAAATGGAAATTATTTTTCGACACTTTAAACTAATAATTCAAATCCTATGCAACAGTAACTATATAATCAACTATCTAGAACAATGGAATTGCTTTCTAATAATGAAAAAGACAGCTACCACACTTTCAGATCTAGAGGCGACAGTTCGACTATGCTACTTTTTGCAAAAGTGAACTAAAAAGACGCACAATACATAAAAACATTTATAGTTCTTTGCACTAAGGAGGCATAATAATGCAAGAGAAGGGGGTTTTCATAGAAGTACACTGACTACAGACAGTAAAACTCTTGAATAAGACTGAAAACAGTGAGAAAAATCCACAGTCGTAGGGTAAAGTTAATCCTCCCCGACCATCGCACCTGTTACACAGTGAATTCAGTATGTAGCGCACCTAGTGCACTCGGGAAGTACGATGCATACAGGCTGCCTTGAAGGCAGGGTGCGATGGTAGCAGTGCAAGAATTTGAATGAGATTTCACTCACAGTTTGCAATCTAGTTCAGTTGTTTAGGCTGAATAAGTAAAGATGAGTGTATGTAAAACACAGGGGTGATCTAAGAGGTTACTAGAGCCACCACTTAGGGCAATTAGATTGCTTGCATATGTATTATTTAATTGATAAACAAAACACGGAGATTGACTGAAGCAACATTGATCTACTTTTCATTTGTATGACAAATGGAGTTCGAAGGCTAGCTGGCTTGACTTCAGGCTCCGTCTGTATGTTTATAAAAAAACAAGGATAGATAAGCTAACAAGTAATCTAGTCGCTCCCCAGTGGAGTTGCTATTTTGTTATACAGGGATAGTGTCCACTCGGATGCTACTATTCCCACTAAGATGGGTGGCTATCTTATAAACAAACAATCAAAGTCTACTATTGATTCCTTTTATGAAAATAGATGATAGGAGAACCAAGAGGGCCAACCTAGGTCTTGCGCTTGATTTCCTCTCCTTCTTGATAGAGTTTCACCACTTCTCCTTTGTCTGCCCAGCTTCAAAAGAACTTGTGGAATCACAACAACATACTACTATGTAAGAAACAAAGATCTAAATTCATAAATAATGCAGGATCAGATGTGCATTAACCATATACATGCATATATAAACAAGTACACAAGAATATGGAAGGAAACAAGAATAGCTTTATTCATATGAAAAGAAGCAAGAAGATTACAACCATGTGCTCTGACCCATCATCATCCTCCAGCTAAGAAGCCCTTCTTCACCTCAAGCAAAGCTATATCACCCAACACTGTGAATGCACACCAGAATACCAACAACACTTCTCTATAAGATACAAAATTCTAGCCTCACGATCTCTGTGATGAGGGATCCATATATAGATGATTACAGAGAGGTGAGTCATCTTTTGGGATCTTGATTAGTGTCTTCTCTCTGATAGTTCCTGATTCCACTTGGAGAATGATGACCTCTTACTCATCCCTGGTCAAAAATGGAGTGGCAAGTGTTAGAGGGGAAGCTTCTAGAAGATTCCATGATCTTCCACCTCGCATTTTGGTCCCTGCCATTTTTCCATTCACGACCATCGCACCCTACAGAGGAGCAAATCAGTATGGTCCAATTTTGATCATTTATGAGTAGTTTTCAGTGGAGAACATCTGCGAGATGATGTAATCAGTTTACCTTGTTCCTTTAGGTAGTGAAGAAACACTTTTAGGGACTTAGGAGCCCTCAATTTATAGACATTTATGCTTGGGGTTGAAGTGCCCAAAAATGTCTATAACAATGGGCAAGCGTGACCTCATTGCGAGAATGAAGAAAAAGTTTAATCTTTTCAAGAAATTGAGCGGATACTCAATCTCTAGCATAACTGACCTTGTAGTTAAGGTATCCACCCAGATCATGACTGGAAAAATAATGAGGAAGTGTCACGCAGATGACTTGCCAACACTAGTTGTATAATTAGTGGCCTAATGCGTAGAGGGCTTACAATTCAATTGGGCATGCTAGCTCTACAGCGAGTTCCTTGTGAACCACAGAGAAGCACAAGACTAGAGTAAGACCTTCCATTACGCATGACTTTTGCTATATATCGTACTAGTCATGTGGGAATTACCAAAGAACAGTTAGTTTCCTCTGATCATGTTAGATCTACTAGAAGCAATGGAGTTCGCTTCACTCTGGGCCATAAAGGATGTCGAGAGGGTCAAGGACAGTAAGATATTTTGGGTATTGATGCAGGCAAGCATCTGTACCATGAAAAACTACAAGTCATAGCCCTCACCAACTGTCTTCGAGTAGTTGTTGGCATATGTGGATTTCAAAGAGGACTTCCACTATGTCTCCATGCAGGCATGGAAGGACTGTGAGCAAAAGTGGTATGATCTCCCATACCTTGCAATAGATGACACAATCGTAGTGGTCCTTGAGCATTGGCCAGGAGAGTGGCGCACAACCTCAGATTTGTCAGTTGTGTTCAGTAAGTCTAGAGAAAAGCAGAAGAAGGCGGAGGCCCAGTTGAAGTTGCAATAGTTGGCTAAAAGGAGGAAAAAGGAGGTTGAGTAAAAATCTAGATAAAAGCGCACTGCAAAGGAGCAAGTCATAGAGAAGGAAGTGGAGGAAGAACATGACTTTGAAGAAAGTCAGAGGTCCCCTTTGCTGCAGATAAAGGACAACGAGCAATAATTAAAACAAGATGGTGGAGACTAGGAGAGTACTCTGTTATGGATAAAGCGCACTCAAGAGTAGGAAAAATAATGACCGTGGAAGAAGTCCAAGGCCAGTAAATCATCGCTCAACCTGATCACCTTGACAGAAGCTGACTTAGACAATATTGCAGATAAATTATGTGATGCGACCACAGAGCTAGTGCAACAGTTTGAGCAGTAGTAGAGGTAAGCCCTAGTTTCCATTTAGACGGGTCTACGTGAGCTGCATATCCAAACTACTCAACTGCAGACTGTTGTCAGGTGGGGTAGTGTAGTGTCAACTACTTTTGCGCCAGGGACCTCTCAAGCAATAGAGATGGTCCACTCCTTGGATCCCCAGTCTGTCAAGCTACTGGATGAAGCTTTGACTACAGAAGTAGAAGTTGACAGGGCTACTGTCAGCGCTCTCAAAAAGGTTGGGTTGAACTTGGCCACACTTCCAAGTGAAGCCCTTCACACCTTCTAAGCAGGTGTGATCACAAAAATTCAGGCTCCAGAGAAGCACATGCTGAGTTTGATCAGCAAAAATAGGTGAACAATGCACAAATGTTCATCAAGAAGACTTCAACAATTGAAACATAGATGAAGGTACAGTAGAAGAATGAGCACACTATAGCAGTAGTCGTTGGAGCATGCAGAACCGTTCTAGAGCTCCATATCCCAAAAGAAGCGCCGGTGGAGGCCAAAATTCGCAAGCTCATTACAAGTGTGCACAAAATAAAGACATAGTTGGTGAAGGTTTAGCTTGAGATGAACCTTAAGATCACAAAGCTTGAGTTGAAGGTGTAACCTTCAACTCCACTAGAGGTTAGAGAGCGGCGTGAGGCAACTGTCACAGATGCAGTTGTTGTAGTAGATGTCCCTATAACAAATTGCACCACGCTCTTTGAGCAGTTGCTAGAGGTACTTACTAGTCTGCAGGAAGATCCCAACCTACAGAGGTTAGAAACATAGGCAAGGGAATTATAGCAGTAGTACGATGAGGTCAGAGCAACGGTGTGCACCGTCGCCATCACACAGAGGTTAGCCAAGCTGTAGGAAGAAATAGGACTAAAGGAATAGGTGGACGTAGCACAATGAAGAGAGGCAGTACTGGAAGCTAGATTGGGGGTTTGTCTAGATGATGCCTATGTGCTCACTGCCACCATTGAGGGAAAATTGGCTAGCCTACAGGAAACACATTAGCAAATCAAGGTAGATAGCACAGGACCAACAACAGAGTAGCTAGTGGAGCAGGTTAAGCAGGCGGTGATGCAGTGTACCACTGAAGTTGTAGTGGTACAAGTGAAGCTAGGAGGTCTTCACGACAACATCTCCATGCCTGAAGAGTGACTCGAGGGTGAGTGACCATGTTTGTGTTGGAGGCCTATTGGGAAAGGGTCCTGTAGGGTAATGTTTGGGGTTGAAAGTCCAAGTTTTGGGGCCTAAAGCCCAAGTTTTTGTATAAGAAGTGTAAAGTATCCGCATTTTGTGGTCATGGAGTGTGAAGATGTGAAGTTTCATAAAGGGTTTCCACCCTTAGTTTATGTAAGTCATGTCGGCTTTAGGAGATCTACCCATGGTACACAGACCATGGGATTGTATAAAAAGAGAAGTCTTAGAAGATTCTAAGGGAGTTTATTTCTTAATATATTTGATTCATTGATGGATGTATTAGGTCTATGAGATATAAGAGCGAAGAGTCTTAGCATAGGAAAGAGGCTCTGGAGGTGTGTGTGCAGGTGCCTAGGGTAGAAGTCCGCAGCTGAGTGCGCGAACCCTTGCAAATGTGTGCGTAGGGTGGTTAGAGTCTGTAAAGAAGATATGAAGCATCAATAAAGAGAATTATTCTGGAATTATCTATGTATGATATATTTTATTTCTATTATAAATGCATATGATTATGTTATGATGAATACTGGGTTTTTGTTTTAATGTTATATTGATGCACGAATCCATATGTTTCACTTTGTTATATGAATGCAGGTAAGAATATCTATTTACGTGAAGATCATCTTAAGGTATGTTGAATTTATTAGATACTTAAGCTATTCTGGGTAAATACAGAAGTGAGAATAATGATAGAGGCACGTAAGTGTTTGATCCGCCTATCTAGGGTATGCGAAGGATAATCATAGACCTTCATAGAGGTCTGGAGGATGACTAAGAGGAGTATATCGATAAGCCCTAAAAGGCTTATCGACCTGTGTGAAGGAAGGTTTAGGGTATAAAAGGACATCACTATCATCTCTGGGTGCGGAAACTTGGTTCTTGCATCCCCCCATACTTTTTCAGGTGAGACTTCAATCCGTGCTCCACGGATTGATGCCAAAGGGGCCAATAGTGTAGGGATTTTCTTGGCTAATTAATGTTGAACCTGGGTCAGGGCCCATCAAGCTAACACTAGCTTTGCTTTGTGGAGAAGCCAAGGCTTGTTATAATACACTCCAAGCTTTCTCTAAGTTATACCTATCATAATATTGGCTCCCAAAATCCTCTAAAATGAGTTATGAGGTTCTATATATAGCAAAGGGTGGGTTGACACTTGACATTCCCCTTTGTGACTCTTAGCCTACCCTCATGACTCTTCAACTTACACATGACTATTTAATTTCTACTATTGACACTGAGTCTTTCACTTTACAACATGTTTTCAATACAATCTGCACATGTACCCATGTGAGAAAAAAATGGGATTGAGTAAGCCATACAAGACATCACTAGGACTCGGACAGTTGTGGGATGACTAACTCATCAACATCCTCTTGGTGATTGATGGTAGCAAACTGATGCCAAGCTTGGTAGTCAGTTATGGTGTCTGTGTACTCCATGGTGATATTATTTTGAAAGCAAACTCTTTCCTCCATTGCATCTGGGTACACTGATTTGGCACCTCTTCCCAACTCATCAAATACCATTCACATCATAGTCTTGAGTGCAGCTGGACTAGCGACATTCTAGTGCATATTATCTGTTCTCATCTATAAGACTACGCTAGTGGCTATGCATATCAATTGCTCGAAGAACATGTCGAACGCCAATCGGACTTGGTTCTTTTCTTTCACCATGATGAGTGTGCCAATAGATGAGATCATATGCATGCACACAATGACATCCATGCTCCTAAACACTCATCTATGTGAAGCATGTAAGCTAGTGATGAGTTGTGGGAGTTCCTTATAGTTCTGGATCTGACTCCATATGTGTGCCTTTAAATCCACTGCCTTTGGCTTCATCATCTTTAGTAAGTATAATGAGGCTCCCGTGTACGTCATTTTCCATATCTACTTGTGATCGACAATAATATGTATGTTTGAAAATATGTGTGCTCTTTTAGCGTAGTGTTGTTGCCAACCTTTAAGATGGACAACTCACTTATGCACAATGACAAACCTGAAGTATAGCCTCTGCATGATTTTCTCAAGAGATGATACTTCATCAAGTATCGCTTTCTTCAAATCTGCTCTTGCGGATGCTATAGCTTGTTGTTCTTCTTACTTAGCCACTTGTACCTCCTTAGCCATGCACTCGCTCTCAACTATCAATAATCTCACACTTGAGCTGGTGGCTTTGGCATATGCCTTTGTAGCATCAGCTAATGTAGCTGGCTATTTGCACACATTAGACCCAATCACTCATTCTTCAAACAGTGCAAGAGATACATGTACATCTGGAGTGGGCACTCTCCATGACTGCACAACTCAATGTTGTGACTCGTCGAAGGATATGTTGTGCACATATTCTTCTAGATTGTCCTCAAGGATTTCAGTGTCTCCTTGGTCACTTGGGACTTTCTCTGTTCCCGATTCGATGAAGCTGGTGAAGTGACCTTTGGGCCCTTAGGGATGAAATCTATATCCTAATCTTGCTCGGGCTAGGTGACATCCGTGTCCATCTATTCCAACATATGTTCAATCTCCTGAGCGATGTCCTTCTCTTGTGACAACTCACCTTGTTTGCTATTTGCCAGCTATTCTGATGAATCCATAACATGTATGGGTGTAGTCTCATCAAGGTGTGCATGTTGCACCTCTTGTTGTTCCTGTTCCACCTATGCTTCCTTCTCCGTTCTTAGCAGCTCTTGTTCTTCCCTGAGTTGTTGCTTCAACTCCTACAACTCCTTTTCTACCTCCTCCAGCATCTACCTGTCCCTCTACCTTCGTGTAATCTTACTATCGCGTTGTCGGCTCTTTACCTCAATCTCCAAATCTTCTCTTAATACAAGTGGACATGCTTTGAAATTGCATCTTTTCTCCGCCTTTGCACTATTGGCAACCTTCATCTTTCCTTTGTCATGTGTACATCTGTTGCCCTTTGTTTTTGATGATGTTGCTACTCTCTAAGGTGTTGCTGCCTTATGTGCTGCTAACCACTCTACATCCATCTTGACTGGTTCATTGAGCCTTGAGAAGTTGTACCAGTATCTCCATGGCTCTTCCTCAGGAAAATGACATGCCTCGTCCATCCAAGGATGGTACACTCTCATATAGTGGTCTTCCACTAAGTGATGCAAGTCATATGGATTAAAAATTATGGTTCTATAGGTAAATCTCTTTAATTCCTCCATGTCAGCCTTAGCATGATTGAGATTTTGGATCTCATACAACCTGATATGTAATGGAAGAGCGGGCTAAGATGCCTTCTTCTTCCTGTGAAGTCTTGTTGAGAACCCTATCAAGATGTGGTATGCAACATCATGCATCACCATATATCCATGGAAAAGTTTGGTAAAACATACAGAGCCTTCTCTACATTATACATCTAGATGAAGGTGCCAAGGGGTGAGGCATACCAATCTACTATGTTAACCAATGCCTCCATCGTTATTTGTGACATGCAAGGTGGATCTTGTTCAAATATCATCTTGTACACCAGGGTGACGAAGTGGTTTGATAGTTGTACTGTAACTCCATGGAAGTTGCATTCATAGAACAACCTACAGTAGGTGTGCAGAGAGGTTTCTGAAGGTGTCCATGCCCAGCCCAAGCTAGGGAACTGCTAACAGGCACATATTGCATAAAGTATGTAAGAAAACATGAAAACATTTTCTTACTGACCCTTGGGCGAATGTCGAGCATCTGTCACTTATCCCTTTATTTGGAGAGCCAACATGTTGGACCAATTGAAAGGTATTCCTTGATTCGCCAGCTAATCCAACACAATCACCCAACTCTACGAGAAATTTTTTGTGCTCTCTTGGCCATATAAGTAGCATACGAAAATGAACAAGAGATGATAAGCCTTCTGCATGATCCTCATCTTGTAAACTTGGTTGGGTGTTTTCCTGAACTTAGATGGCTCTCTCACCCATCTCTTCAAAATGTCTCTTGAGTTTGCACTGCTACTGGGCCTAGTGAAGGGTGCATCCATTTTGAAAGTCCTTTGACCTAAAGGTAGCAATTTTTTCTCCACTGACACTTCTCAACACCATTATCTCTGGATCAGTATGCGAGACAATCTAGTGGATCATGTCTGTGCATGGAAACGCGAGATACCTACATGTAATCTAGTACAAGCCAAACTTGTGTATGTTGACATAGACCCCATTGTCCTCCAAATTCTCCTAGAAGGTGCTTGAAAATATGTCATTGGTGTCCTACCATTTGATCTTGATATCATTATCTATGAAAAACTTAATGTCTTCATAGATGTGCAAGCTCATAGACACTTTCTCAACCACATCACCAGTTGCACTCTTAATGGTGTCCTTTGCCCTTGGTCTCTTGGAATCCATTGTACTTGTACTGATTAGAGACTGATGAACACCTATGATACCTAGAGATAGAGAAACACTCATGGAAATCAAACTCCCAGCTGAAAACTAAAAGCAACTCAAGGACTAACATGCAACACATGTAGGTGACTCACTCAGAAATTTGTGTACTTTTCTATGGGGAGGCTGGGGGACTGACTGCCAAAACTATGTAGATTATAGTCTCAACATCCAGTAAGCTAACTGACTACTAAAACAATGTAGAACATAGTCCAGCTTGGCCTACTGAGGGCTGGAACTATGAAGTGCAGTTTCAGTCAGCATGACTGCAACCCAGGAAAATTTCATTACGTAATTATGGGGGCCAATCGAGGCACTGCCTCTCAGAATTGCACAAAGCACACTTTGGGAGGCTAGTGTGACGAAATATCTGTGAAATTTTTGGAAGCAATGAAAGGCCTTCCATCTAAGAAATGTGCATTGCAAGCCAAGCAAGGCAAGGTCTAGGACAAGGCAGTTCAGACCCATCAAACGACGACTAAAAATAATAAGGACTAAATGCATTTGAAAAACGGGGTGTAGACAAGAGTGAATGAATATGCATGAAATTAGTGAGTACTCGATTTAGTAAAAGGAGAAAATAATGAAGTGTGTGAAGCGAGTCACTGCAATGGTCACTGTTAGTGCAGGAGCAGTGTCATGCATGCAACAGTAAGGAAATGCAATGAAAAACTTGAAACAATGCTTCTACAAGCTAACATGCAGTAAAATGACAACAAGCATTTAACAAAACCAAGAAAACAATACCCACACAAGCCAAAATACAAAAAGCGACAGAAAAGGAGCAAAAGACATGAAAAGTAGACTTACCCGGAAAATGTTGAGCTGAGTGTGTTGAAGATTCCTAGATGTGATGGGAATGCAAGAGCTCCAAGATCGAAGTTAATAATGAGCTCTGAAGCATTGAATAAATAGTTTTGACAAGATCTAGGCTTATGACGCGTATGCCACAATTCTAGGAAAAAGTGACACTTGACGGGAGGTTTCTAAAATGACTTTTGTGTGTAACCCATAGTTGCTAAAAATAGTCCCTAAAATCTAGGGATGCTTTTTAGTTTTTAATTTTTTTTATTTTTTGGGAAAAAGATGCCCATGCATGCAAAGCAAGATTTTTCAGTACTAGATGTTAACCGGTTAAGTTGGGATCACATGTAATGGACTACAAGCCTACAGATGACTTATGCGATGTTTGTGGGTTGAGTGGCTCTAGCTGCCCCTCAAGCTCTATACAATTTCTGGACTGAATCCAAGGCTGCCAGCCATAACTATGCAAATTCTAAGAGAAAGCGTAGTTATGGGATGCTCTACACAATTTTCAAGGAGAAGGCCATTTTCTTGCTCTGCGCATTTCTAGAGAGCAACATGATGCCTTGATTCTTTGCACAATTCTGGAGAGGAAGGTTGGTTGCCCTCCAGTTCTGCGCAGTTCTCCAAGTGAGCACAAGAGCTAATTGAAAACCAATCTATGAGATGTTAGCTTGTGGGTGAAGGGCAAACAAGTTAGAAAACACAAGATGATAAGCCAAAGAAACTCAAATGAACGCATATGTACCTAGGAAGTGTAAGGCATGCTACTAAGGATGGTTGGTAGGGAGGCTCCAAAACGAAGCTAAGGAAAAATTTTGGAGGATGGTTGTAGCCACTACAAGAGTACGTAAAACTCATTAACGCAAAGCTTATCCATTGAAACACACAAAAACTAGCTTTCGTTCACTATGCAACACTCCACATGCCAAAAAGACGACATTTATAATATGAAGAGAAAAGGGGGAATGCCACTTGTGATACACAAACGACGGTGAAAGTGACACATACCATAGCAAAGATAACATGAAAATGACACTAACTAAAGTGAAAGAGAAGGTACACAAAAGAGAGAGCTTGAAAATATCACCAAAATAAAAGTATAAATAGCCAAAAGTGAGGGACTATTAATAACAATGCATACTGACCATAGACATGGGATGAACATTGAAAAGTCATTTTCTTGATGGATTGTGCTATGCTTGTTCAAGCTTGCATAAAAGAATGTGCTCATGACCTTGATGTAAACTGAGCATGTGTAAGAAAGTGACTTTGACAGATTAAGAAGTGACCATGGAATGACCAATCGCAAGATCCACAGTAGGCTCCAAAATGCAAGTGTAGGTAAAATTTTGGAGGGTTTTTTTCGCAATGACAACACTTGGCGACACACTAGTATAACTCCATCTTCTTCACCTTAATTAATTCTTCTTTGTAGAGTCTAGTTATTTAGGGAGTATTAATTCATCGTTCATATTACCATGGCTTCCACACTTACCCCATGAATAAACATAGTCCCCTTCATTCATTTACTCAGTTAAACACAAACATAACGTCAACAATCACACAATGTTTCAAATCAGGAAAGGGTAATGATGTTCTCAAGCTCTAGATTTTCAGAGTGTATTTTTTCATCTTTGGTGTTTATCCATTGCTAGAAAGCCTCAATAGTACCCCAACAGAGTCACTCCAGGGACACAAACATTTCTCTGATTCCAACAAGCTTAGAATGTACCCCCATGGAGTTACTTACTTCACCTCTCTACCCAAGATGTATTTCTCATCTTTCACCTTTATTTATTTATTTTATATAGGACTATGCATTGACACTTATTTATTTCATGGGCAGATGAGGGATACCAACTTATTGAGAGGAGAAGAGGTTGTCCCCTCAGAGAAGCATATATAAGACCTTTGATATTGGTTTTCTCATTTATATTTTTCCCCTTGCCCTTTTTTATTTTTCCATCTCTATTATTTAGTCATGGATATCATGGTTCTATATCATGCTATCCTTACACAAGGATCATATTTTTCGTTTGAACATCATTGACCAAAGGATGTAACAACCAAAAAGAAGGAGGACTGAAGGTAAGCAAAATGTTGTAGTGTCAGAAAGTCCTTTTCTCTTTTGCCACAATGTGTTTTGAACCAACAGAGAATATTCATGCAAAACCTTCCAAAAGAAAATAAAAGACAACACACAATAAGGAAACAAAATCGAAAGATGAAACAGAAGGATGATGTGACACCAAAATCTAAAAACACAAGAAAAACTATAGAAAATTAATGAAGGATGAATGTGCAAATAAACTAATATGTAATTAGACCTACTCCTAACATAACCAGCTAGAAGGTTGGAGTAAGGTATAATGAAATTTCCCATGTAGCCACCATAATTGTTCCTAGCCTGCAATCACAAAGATATGATCAATTAAAAATGAGATAAAACAATGTGAAATGGAAAATATAAGAGCTTGAAAAACTTGCACAACAAAAAGAAGGTCTCTCTTGTCGGAAGAAGGATGTGTCACAACCACTACTTTTAACTAGTTCACATTCTTACCTTTTTTATGAAGACCATAGTTAAAACAACCTTGGAAGCTTATTGAAAATATATCTTCATCTACACTATACTTCTTATCAAGCATGAGGAAATAATGAAACTTGCTATTCATGACTGAGCTTGTCAGCTAATATTGCTCCAACCATTCAGTCATTGGATCATGAAAGTTAGAATAATCCTCTTAAGAACCTTGAAATCTTTGAAAAGATGAATTTGCAATTAAAATCACATGATCTGGATGAGAATCTTATAAGGGAAAATGAATCTGATTATATTCAGAAGGATTTTCAAGATAGTGAGGGCCTAACATAACCATCATCAAAGGATGAAGTGCCTCAGCTTCTTGACAAGTAGTTGAATGGTGAGATAACCATAAAGATTAATCGATATGAAAAAATTGTCATCAAATACATTACTAACAAAATGATAAAACAAATGACATGTAATATTATGATCATATCGACTGTTTGTGGCAAGATATTCTCAATTAGAAGAAAAAAATGATATATCAATTTGAAAATCTTTACAAATTCCTTGAATAGATGAATCATATTCCTCTCATGATAAATGTAACAAGTGATTTCCTTGTGACTGGTTTCATGTTGTATTGGCATGGTGATCGTTGAAAGAAGTGAAAAGTAATGCCAATACAAAAAACACATGAGACCAATAAAAATATAGTGAATGAGTAAAAGTTTGATTCACACAATAAATCATGCATTTATTAGCACTCAAGATAATTTCAAGTGTGATTAAGAACAAGATTCACGATAGAACATTCAAAGGAAAAACCAGGAGTTGGAAATTCTAAAATTAATATGATAGACATGATTGCTTCGTCCAAAGATGATTTTCAAAATGATTAACTTGACAGTTCCATGATTCTATGATAGGTACACATTCCAAACCTAAGTTTCATACTAGATATTTTCATGAAGATGAAACAAATAAGGGAGGTTCCTGAATCTGATCACAAATAAAATATTGAAAGCTCGAATGACTACATCCAAAATACCAAACTTCTTTCAAGAAATTATTTTCATGCAGTGAAATCATGCAAAGAGAATGATTTTATGAGAGAAACCAAATTTGACATAGTTCAGGGACCTTACCAGAGTTGTGAGATCTTGTCCAAAGATAAACGAAAATTGAAGTGCCTCAATTCCCTAAGAAGTCCTAGAACTTTCAAGGATTGTAAAATCGGATTTTGAAGATTCAACCATATCATGCATGATCTGAGGATAGCTACTACAATTGAATTAAGTAAGACTACTATTAAATAGATGGAAGCCATCTTTGTCACTGATTTAGTCAGATTTTATAACTTCAAAAACCATATTATCGAGGTTAAAAGATTCTTATGATCACAAATATGAAGATGTATGAATCGGGGAAATTTCATGAGCAAGCTAATTTGAAGCGTTTCCATCATGAAAAACCATAAATGATGAGGGATGGAAATAATACTTAAATATTTGATTGTTTTCCTTTTCATCATGGATAACCTTGCTACCTTGTGTCAATTGAGAAGTTATCTCATCAGGTGAAGAGCATAATGAGCAAGCAATATCCTTATCACAAGTTGATGCACTACAAATGGTAGAACACAAGGGACAGTGAGATGAATAGGAAGTTTCAATAAGAGCATATTCTTTGACCAAATCAGATTCTAGATCTAAACCTTTCAAATCAAAATATTCTGCAGGAAGTGAAAGATTGGCTAATTCACTTCGACATTCATATTTTCATACAACAATAGTCATCATCATCAGAATGATTATTTCCCAAGGCTTTAGATTCATTAGGTAAGTAAATTCCATTTTATTCATCACCGAGATTCTCATATTGAAAATCAACCAAGGATGGAAGAGCATTATCTTGACATGGAGAAATTTGGAAAAGAGAAGAAATAACATAGGTATCTTCACTTTCTTTCCCCTGTACTTGTGTAATGTGACTTCTTGTACCTAATCACAATTTTAACAAGAATCTTGAAAATCAAGATAGTGTGAAGAATTGGTTGGTGGAGCAGATTGATCAAGCAAATCATGATACAAAGAGTCATGGCATGTCAATGATAGAGGGTTATAGATGTGCCTTAAATATATAATACTTTTAGTGGAAAAAGATCCAACATAGAACTTAAGAATGCCAAAATCATGTTGAGGAGTAGAAGAATTAGTCTTCACCATCAGCTTCAAAAGCCATTCCGGGGTTGCCTCCATTGGATCTTAATCATGAAAAGTAGAAGGAGGATGAGAAAATGGATGAGGAATTTTATTTTCATATTTCCCAATTGTATTATCATCACAAGGAGGCATCCAAATTGCTACTTGAAAAGGAGGAGGACAAGGAACAAAATGAGTAGTATGTTCCTCCTCTAAAATTAGAGGTGCTTCATGATTTACAAAATTTGGGGAAGTAGAAACATCAAGGGGTTTAGATTCACCATGCAAATAGATGTGAACCAAATGCTTAAAATTTTGTTTAAAGAAATCCCAGTCAATTCCTTCTCCCAGAAATTCATAACAATAGTGATGGAAACGACCAGAGAAACTCTAAATTGATTCATTAGGTTTCATTCTTACTTGATTAATTCTTTTAATAACATCCTGGTAATCATACCTATCAAATGATTTAGGAATCTCCTTCACAAGTTGGTCGAATCAAAAGATAGAAGAAAAAGGTAATGTATGACACGATCTCTTAACCCGACCTTCAAATGTGAGGGTGAGAAATGTAGCCATGACATCCTTGCAATGTATTCCATTAGAAAGGAAAAAACGGTTAATTTGGAACAAATGTTCACAAAGTGTTAATTCGCCCTTACCATCAAACTTAAATTGGGGCAGGTTATGGAAAACTTATTCATGGATGGTAAGATTAATCTCTATAGAAAAACTTCTCAGGACTATGATTTAGTGAAGAGCCACTAAAAATAAGAGATTCAAAGCAGACTCAACGAGCACAACCTATCACCTGGCCCTTCTTCTAGCACCATTTCGTTGACGTTGTTGGAAATTTTTCAACCAAGGGGGTCTCCCATTCATGAAGTCCGAGTTAGATCTGACACCATTTGGAATAGGATCGCCATCCAAAATATTGGCTCGGTTGACATATATTCTTATAGATTTTCCTTGGCTTTAGTTGTTAGCAAGAGAGAGATGCATGTATGTGCCTCTATGAAAAGAAAGTAAGTGTGTTTGGTGAATGTTTGATTATTGATGTATCGAAGTTTTTCTATTATAGAGGGAAGATAAGTGAGCCTCATAAGGGAGAGGTAACAATACCACCCTAGTATAGGTGCACACAACCAAAAATAGAATCGTCTAACATCAATTAGAGTAGTCCACATAGATGCGATGATTTTTACAACCACTACAACACATTTTAAATAATTTAAGCAGTAAAATAACTAAAATAGTTCAACTACTTTAGTACAGGTGAAATAAAACATGGATCATAAACATTCAAAGAATCATCTTAAAAATATTAAAAATCCATGCATGAAAATGTGTTGGCCATCATGCTTCGAGTATTAAGTAAAAGTCCCAAGATACATGTATACAACGAACATCACTAGCTCTAATAGTGGAGCATTGGAGCCACGACTTACTCTCAAAAGGTAATGGATCTATTTCTATAATTCCTTATGGGAGAAGCGAAGATGAAAATATTTTTTCATGAACAATTAGGGTGTATATGTAAAAAATGGGGCGACCCTTTACCTCCCTTATGACTCTTGGACTACCCTCATGTTTGTTTGACTTCTCATGACTTTTTGACTTCCTACATGACTCTTCACATTATAAAGATGACTCTTTGACTTCTACTTCACATTACATTTTCTAATATATAATTACATAATCCACAAATTATGTGGCACATGATGGCTTATGACACGACATGACATGAAACTAATGACATGAATTGCATGATGACATGGAAATTTCAAGTAATGTTTTGTTGTTGCTTTCTTTATGTCTTCTTGAAAATATGGTGCATGTTCTTCGTCCCCCTCCTCCTTAAGACTTGAAAATAAGGATTATTCAATTTCATCTTGATCTTCCATTTTATGTTATAATCTAGTGTTACTTCATCTTCTTTCATGATGATCATCTTATCTCCTTCATTCCTTAGTTTTCTTCTAGCATGTCATCCTTCTCCATCTGCTTCTTCACCATCTTACCATGGCATGATAGAGTACCTACATCTAGAATCTGATCGTGACAAGACAAAATCATTTTGATGAACCCCCAATCTAAGATGTTGCATGATGATCCACTAACTAAGCCGGAATCTAGTGGTAGGGTGAGGGAGAATTATATATTATAGAGCAATGGAACACATAAAATATATTGCAAAAATATAAATATAGAAAACACATCAAACAAGAGAGAAACAGATATACCTGGTTCACCCAATATGGTCTACGTCCATGAAGAAACAACCAATCCTTCCTTTTATACTATCTAGCAAAATTAACAGATACAACCTACAACAAGTCTAATGCAATTCCCTCTTTGCTCTCACACAATCTCCTCTCTCTTCTTCGCTAAGAATACAAATCTACATAGATAGAATAAAATTCCCTCATATATAGAGAGGGGTTTCCTTCTAGGGCAAAAAACCCTAAATTAAACATAAATTCTACTGTTAGATCTCCACCTAATGAACGACCCAGATTGATTACGAAATTACAACATTTTACAAGGCAATATTACATCTATTTCTAGCTTTGGGAGCATTGTCACCGATCCCCCGGTGGGGGGATGGGGCTCCAAATAATCGACATCGCCCCACCAGACCTCCTGGCAGCGTATGTTTTATGGGCAGCATTGCCGCCACATTATGAACTAGGGTCCAATGTGGGGATACCTCTAAATAAAGAAGATAGTGAGGCTCCACACCCAACACTTAGAGACTGCACAATTGTACAGCTTAGGCAGTCAAGTGTCAAGCTTGAACCTTGATACTACACAATGTGTAGTTCACGATTCGACTGAGGAAAAATATTGTGTAGTTGGGGCAGCTCATGGAGCCACACTAAGGGCTTAAACATTGTTTTTTCCCACTAAATAGTTCTATAAGGTAGAGGAGGCTAGGTGATTGCGCAATTGCATAGTTAACAAACTCAAGGATGAGGCTTGACCCTTGAGACTGCTCAGTGTAGAGTACTGACTGGGAAGGAGACAAAAATTACATAGTTTTTGTGGTCAAAGTCTGAGCTTTAGCATTGTGATTGTGTAGTGTAGAGCCATGAAAGGTAGGAACTATGCATTGCATAGTTACATAGTGACAAGATGTAGGTTTGCATATTGACGGATGAGACTGCCCAATGTGTAGTTCAACAAGGTTGGATGAGGCTAGGTTGTCCAGTGGGGAAATTTTCCAAATTTGACTAAGCGTGAGATCCATGTAACTGATGTGAATAGTGATAAGACTTGATTATGATCACACACTTAGAAAAATTTAAAACAAAACATAGATCATATAGAATAGATGAGAAGCATACTTACCTCAATGTGACAACTTTGTGACAACATATGACAAGTGTGACACCAAAGATACACTTTGCGATGATCGTGATGACACTTGTGCAACAAAGCTTGAAACTTTGGTAATGAGTGAAATACATGTTTACATGGTAAGTACAACTCATCAATGAAAACATTACCTCTTGAAACAAACCAAAATTAGATTTTATACAATGTGCAACACTCCACATGTGAAAAGACGACATTTTCTATATGAAGAGAAATGGGGGAACAACACTTGCAATACACGAACGATAGTGAAAGAGAAACATGCCATTGCAAATATAGCATGAAAAAAACGCTAATTAAAGTGAAATCAAGAAAAAGAGACAGTCGAAAAATGATACTCCCGAAAGAGAAGGTGTGCAAAAGCGACAGTTTGAAAAACTCACCAAAATAGAAGTACAAACAAAACCAAAAGTGAGAGACTATCAATAATAGTGCACACTGAACATTGATGTGGGTTTAACATTGCACAAACATTATCGTGATGGACTATGCTATGCTTTTTAATGTAGGTGTAAAAGAATGTGTTCATGAGCTTGTTACAAATTGGTCATGTGTGAGAAAGTGGCTTTGACTGAGCAAGAAGTGACCACTGAACAAAGGGTCACAAGATCCATAATATGCTCTAATATTAAATTGTAGGCAAAATTTTGGAGGGCATTTTTCAAAGTGAGAACAATTCGTGACACACTGGTAGAACTCTAGCTTCTTTTTCTTGGTTAAATTTTTCATGGAGGGTCTAATTCTTTAGGGAGTATTGGTTCTTTGTTAAGAACACCGTGGCTTCGCCACTTAACCCATGCATAAACATACTCCCCTCCATTACTTTACTTGGTTAAACACAAACATAAGGTCGGCCATCACACAATGTTTCGAATGATGAAATTGGAATGAATTTTGCAAGTTTTATATTTTCAGAGTATTTTTTCATCTCTGGTGTTTCTCTATTGCCAATAGGCCTAGAAAATACCTTGACCAAGTCACTTTAGGGACACAAACATTGTTGTGCTTCCAGTAGGCTTGGATAGTACCATGACAGAGTTGCTGGCCTCACATCTCTTTGCAGGAGGCCTTTCTCTTCTTTCACCTTTATTTATTTATTTTATATAGAACTGTGCATTGACACTTATTTATTTCACGGGTGAAGAGGGATCTCGACTTATTGAGAGAAGAAGAGGTTTTCCCTTCAAAGAATAATATATAAGACCTATGATATCAATTTTCTCATTTATATTTTCCCCTTGTCCTTCTCTACTTGATTGGATCATCCTGAAAACATCGAAACATAAAGACCCGAGTGTAGGCATGAGGCTTCTAGAATATACTTGTAGGTCATGGTTCGACACGAGGCTTTCCTTATGCAAGGATCACATTTTCTGTCAGAATATCGTCGACCAAAAGATGTAACCAACAAAGAAGGAGGACCGAAGTTAAGCTAAATGTTTCAATGTCATAAAGTCCTTTTCTATTTTTCCACATTTCCTTTTGGGACAATAGAGCATCTTCATGCAAGGCCTTAAAAGATGAAAGAAAAGACAACAAACAACAAGGAAACAAAGCCAAAAGGAAGAGAGAAGGAGGCTAAACCAAAACATGATGTGACACTAAAATCCGAAAACAGAAGACAAACTACAAAAAATTAATGCAGGATGAATGTGCAAGTAAACTAATATGAAACTAGACCTACTCCTAACATAACCAACTAGAAGGTTTGGGTCACATATAATGAAATTTCCAATGTAGCCACCATAATTGTTCTCGGTGTGCAATCACAAAGATAGGATCAAGTAAAAATGACATAAAACAATGTGAAGTAGAAAAGATAATATCTTTAAGGACTTGTATAACAAAAAGAAGGTATTTCCTATCGATAGAAAGATGTGTCACAACCGCTACTTTTAACCAGTTCACATTTTTACCTTTTCGACGAAGACCATAGTTAAACAAATCTTGGAATATTATGGAGAACATATATTCATCTGCAGTTTACTTCTTAGCAAGCATGAGTAGATATCAAAACCTCTTATTCATGATGGATCTTGCTAGGTAACATTTCTCCAACCATTCAATGATTGGATCATGAAAGACAAAACAATCCTCTTGATAATCTTGAAATATTTGAAAATATGAATTTACAATTGAAAGCACATGATCAGGATGAGAATATTGTAATGGAAAATGACTGTAATTATATTCAGAAGACTTGTCAAGATAGTGAGGGTCTAACATAACCATGAGTGAAGGATGAAGTTCCTCAACTACCTAACAAGTATCCAAATGGTGATACAAACCATAAATATTAATCGATGTGAAACAACTATCATCAAATATCATGTTGGGAAAATTATAAAACAAATGAGAATTAATATTATGATCATATGGACTGTTTGTGGCAAGATATTCTCGGTTAGAAGATAAAAAGGTAGAACATTTTGAACATCTTCCTCACATGATAAATGTAAGAAATGGTTTCCTTGTGACTGGTCACATGTTGTACTAACATGGTGATCATCAAAAGAAGTGAAAAGGAATACTAGTACAACAAACACATGAGACCAATCAACACACAGTGAACGAAGGATTTTTATTCACACATTAATACATGCATTCATTATCACTTAAGTGAATTTTAGGTGTGATGAAGAACAAGATTCATGATATAAAACTCACAAGAAAAACCAAGAGTTGGCCATTCTGAAATGAATCTGAGAGACATGATTACTTCAACCAAAGATGATTTTCGAAATGTTTAACTTCATAATTCTATGATTCTATGGAGATACACATTCCAATCCTAAGTTTGATACAAGAGATTTGTATGAAGATGAATCAAATGAGGGAGGTTCCTGAATCCGATCAGAAATAAATTCTTGAATTCTCAAATGACTACATCTAGAATTCCAAATATATTTCAAGAGAAAAGTTTCATTGAGTGAAACCATGCAAAGAGAATGATTTCATGAGAGAAACCAAATCTGACTTTGTTCGAGAACCTTACCAGAGTCATGAGATCTTATCGTAACCATCAACAAAATTTGAAGTGCCTCGACTCCCTCATAAGTCCCAAAAATTTCAAGGATTGTAAAATCGTATTTTGAAGATTCAACCAGATCGTGCATGATGTGAGGATAACTAATACCATTGAATTCAATAATAATACTATTATGTTGAAAACAAATTTCTGGATCCATATCACATTCAATATTTTTTAATCAACATTTCAAATGAGAAACTATGGTTCATCTTTAGGATGAAAAGATATATGAAAGACTGATCAACCAAATTTCAATAAATAGGTAAAAGTAAATAGGAAAAAAAGCCAACATTGACCCTAAATTTGTAAATCTAGTCATTAATGAAGAAAAGTATTAATTAAATTATAAATAATCATAATATGTGACATAAATTTATAAATATAAATAATAGAGATTAGTTATTATAATTTCCAAATTTCATAAAATTTCAAATTATGATAAATAATTTAATCTTAGAATTATGAATGGTTTTTTTTTTTAATGATTAATTGATAATGAGAAATATATTATATATATATTATATATATATATATATATATATATTATATAAAATGATGTTTTTATATGATTCAATTGATGATTAATTGATTAAAATGTTTGAATGATATTTGATAAATCATTTATGTGATTCATTTAATGATGAAATAATTGTTAGAGTATGTAAAACTACCATAAGGTTTTATGACTATGATAAATATTCTATACAATGATAATATGATAATGTGAACCATAAACATATAGATATGGGGTCTCCTTTATACTCAATTATTGCCAACTTTTTCATGGAAGAATTTGAAGCCGAGACCCTTGATTCTTCACCCTTAAAACCTAAATTGTGGAAAATATTTGTTGATGAAACTTTTATCATATGGCCTCATGGAAGAGTGTTATAGAATTTTTGGGCACTTCAACCCCAATCATAAATGTCCATAAATTGAGGGCTCCTAAGTCCCTAAAAGTGTTGCTTCACTGCCTAAAGGAACAAGGTCAGCTGATTACATCATCTCCCAGAAGTTCTCC